>JAOXNG010000012.1:136022079-136036554 GCA_028566535.1 Scolopax minor
CCTGTAGTATTCTGGTCATTATCAGCAACCAGCCAGGCAGGAAGCCATTGGTTACTATCCTTTGAGGTTGGTGGCTTGGCAAATTCTCACCCCATCTAACAGTTCTTTCTTCTAGTCTGTACTTCCACAGCTTCTCAGTGAGAATGCTGTGGGAGGCAGCATTAAAAGCTTTACTAGAGCTGAGGTATATTACATCCACTGGTCTTCTCTTACCCACAGATGCAGTCACTTCATTGTTGAAGGTGAATGTGTTGATCGGGCATGGTTTGCCCTTGATAAATCCATTTTGACTATTTTCAATAATCTTCTTGCCCTTCATATAGTTGGAAATTGATTCTGAGAGGATGTGCCCCCTGTTCCTAGGACTGAAATGATGCAGATTGGTTTATAGTTCCCTGGATCTTTCTTCTTCCATTTTTTTTAAAGATGAGTGTAATGTTAGCTTTTTTCACTTATCAGGGACATCTCTCTGTCCCTGTGAACTTTCATACATGATAGACAGTGGTGTCACATCACCTAGCTCTTTCAGCACCCACAGGCTAACCTCTCTCCTTCCCAAACTGTGCTGCTACACACAGAAATCTGGGAGCAGGCTTTGACTGTGAGAACCAGGAGTAAAAAGGGCATAATTTTTTCTGTATTGTTCATCACTAGGTTGTTCCCCCAGCCAACAGCCCCACGTCTTTTGTGACTTTCTTTTTGCTACTAGCATGTTTGTAGACTCTCTTCTTAATACCCTTAGTGTACCTCAGTAGTCATAGGTCTATCTGGGCTTTGGTTTTGTCCAAAGTATGCAAGCAATGCTTTTATACTAATCTTTTTTACTTGGTCCTTCTTTCTCCCTCTACTATTTTCCCTCTTTGTGTTTTAGTTCACTGAGAAGCTCTTTGATCATCTAAGCAGATTTTCCAGTATGATGCGATCATTTGTTCCTGAGCTTTTAGCAAGTTTTCTTTAAAATCATTGAGCTCTCCTGGACATCTTTTCTCTTTTTGTCTTTTTCCTAGGGCATTCTTCCTAGCTATTTCCTGAATAAGCTGAAATCTGAGCTTGTAAAATATGGAGTCTGAATTCTACTGTTTCCCTTTTCAGCCTTCTGGATTGTAAACTCAGTCATTTCATGGTCACAGCAGCAAGTCAAGAAGAATACCACCCCTCAAGAGTTTGTGTTAGGGAGTTGTCACCAAGTCTGTGCAGAAGCCTCCTGAGTGGCCTGCACAATGCTATCCTCCCAGGTGTTTGGATGGTTGAAATTTCCAACATGAACAAAAGTCTATGAGTTAGAGACTTTATGTAGAGAGCCTTATTCACTGCATCCTTTTGGTCAGGTTGGGTAACAGGCGCCTCCACCACATTCCTGTTGTCATTCACCCTCTGATCTTGATCCCTCAGATCTGTGGTTTCCTGTGGGATCTCTGTGAATGGAAGAGATCTTTAATGTGTAACACATATTACATTGTTCTGCAGTGGAGGGCAAGCTGGGAGCCAAGGATGGCTACAAGGGCAACAAGAGTCAGTAGTCTCTCTGACAACAAGACCTTTGGTCCCACAGTACCCAAAGAAGAAGAAGGAAACAGGTCCTTTAATAGTAACCAGGTTCAGCCGACTGTCCAGTGGTCACCAGACAAGTCCATAGCATCAAGGAGAGGTCTAAGGTCAATTCAGGAAACCAAGTCAGCCAGTCTGCAGGTCAGGATCAGCAAAAGGCCAGGCTAGGCAGAGGCATAGCTGTAACATAGCTCAGGCAAGAACCAAGAGTGAGAGCCTGACATTAAATGCAGCTCCCGAGCCAAGGGGCAGTGGCTGCAGACAAGGCTTCTCACATCTCAGTGCACCTCTGCCATGTTAGCTTCATTCTGATTTGTTCTAAGTGCTTTACACTCGTTTAAAATTAAGGGAGAAAATTCCATCAGGTTGAAATTAGGGAAAAATCAAGGTGACTGGAAATGGTAGGCCATAGACACTGATTCAGAATGAGCAAATGCCATATCAAATCACTCTCTTTCAAGATGCATGTCCTGAATCTAAGCATAAATAAAACTTACTAAGCCACTTTTCCTTACACTTGATATTTTCTGAACCTTGCTAATAAAATAAAGCACAAAAGGAAGAACTGTTTAGCTCTTAATGCTGCAAAAGTCGAGACAGCATGAGAGCTCTTCAGAGCAGAAGTGTCCCCTCGCTCCCATCTGCTGTGAATCACGCTGCCTTCGAGTCAGCATAAACAAACTTCAGATCGCTGGATTTAAAATGTTTGTAAATTTAAAACTCTTAGCATAAACTTCTGCATATTTGGCTTATGTACTGAACCTTGGGGATGGTCACCAACTAGCCAAGCCTCACACTCATGCCAGACCAGAGCTCTGCATCAGGGAGCAGGCCTGGGCCTGGGGCACCAGGCCCCGAGATCTCATGATTATCTCTGAATCCCGGCTTTCCTTTCAAAAACAGAAAGTAAGCTTTCATGCTCGTGGCTACAAAGAAAAGCTTGAAAATGTAAATGTTATCAGTGTGGTCATGCATATCTGACAAATGTTTTTTCTGGGAATTACTCCAAACTTCTAAGAATGAAATACAAGGAAAACGGCTCCTGAGGGCAGCCCTGCCAACACCAGTGGAGGGCTCCGTGCTCTGTGTGTGGCAGGAAGAGCAGAGAGCAGCAAATTCAGATAATCAGTGGGGCAGGTAAAAGTAATTCCTAACTACTTATTTAACTCTTAAGGGGAATTTTGCCACTTGCTGCTCCTCTCAAGAGGACAGATGGTAGTTTCTGCTTGTAGTCAGGGGTGCTGAGCTCTTTTGGGAAGGCTCAGGTTTGAGTTATGGGTGGATTCACACAAGCTGTAGCTGGTAGAGGCCTTCTGTTAGCATCCTTAACCTGGACTGTGTTAATGAACCCCTGTTAGATGTATTTCTAGTATTCCCAATGTAATAACGTCAAGGTTCCAGCAAAGATAATAATGCATATTTTGCAACTCTTGTGGTCATCTTCAGAATCAGTTACACAGGAGAAGTCTGTCCCGTGCACTTCAGCAAGGATTTGAGCAGATAAATGCACCCCAGTGCTGTGTAGGTCCAGAAGTCATACAGCTATATTCCTCTGGTGCACACACATGGCTTTATGGTTACTGTATCTTTAGTGCACTCCTGAACAAATCATATTTTCTAATTATTTTTTTTAGTAAACAGATAAGATATCCCTGTGTTGGATATATGTGTATGTTCTCATGCTGTTGTAAAAAACTTTGGTAAGTGAAAAGCTCTATAAATACATAAAATGGAATTTGTAATTGATAAAGCGCTCTTTTCAGGTTTTCTTACAAAGTCACATTCTACTTTGTTTTTCCTGAAAATATAGTGTTTTTTTTATTGCTAAGGCTTAATACCTATATAAAAGGCTCAATTGCATTAGCCCAGCACACATACAAGGAAAGATCAGTTCCCGTCTCAGGAAGCCAGTTACCTTTGGGAATAATAATTAACCTCTGAATGTCAGTTTTCGGGTTGTGTAATGAGGTGCTCAAAAGTGCCTGAATGTCATGAAAAATGTGACTTAGTTGATTTGTGACTTGTTTACTTTTAACAGTGCTGAAGAATTAATACCATTCTTTCATTAGTATAAATTAATTAAGTCCACTGATATGAAACTAAGTGATGGTCAGATACTGCATCTAAGTGAATGTCAGGTTCTTTGACTTCATCAATAGCAGTAGACATATGTGGTAAATATCCCAGTGCTTACTGCTCTTTCCTTTTTAAGATACTTGATACACAAGTAGCAGTTGTTTCTAGAATTTGCTCATCTTCCCTATCATGTGCATTTTAAATGGAAGAACCAGGTAGCAAACACCCAGAGCTTTTAAAATGCCAATGCTCCCACTGACCTGATTGTCCTGCTTTGATCTAATGAACAGCATTCATTAGATCAAAGCATGTTTGTGTATATATTACAGATCATATCTAACTTGCTCTGAGTAAAACAAAGAGGCAATTTTTGCAAGGCAATGTATAGGACCTCGCTGCAAAATGTTAAGAAATATTTAAGATTATTTCTTCTCTACTGCATGTAGCGCATGTGTTCTCAAAGAATTCATTGCCGTATACATATCGGATATACCTAAGTAGAGCACATATTTGGAAAAAAAAGAACATTTTCTTTTCATAGTATGAAACAATTTGGTAAAAAGCCAGAATGGTGGCTTGGAAAAAAAAAAAAAAAAAAAAAAAAACAATGCTAAATTAAACAAAGTAACTTTTTACCAAGCTTATTTCTGAGGAATTCTATTCCTCACAATTTTTTCCCCATTTAGGACCAGACTATTGTGCTCTTCAAGACCATGGCTGTGAACAGGAGTGTGTTAATACAGATGATTCCTACTTTTGTCGATGCCAAGAGGGATTTAGACTTAATCCAGATAAGAAAACATGCAAAAGTGAGTAATCCTTTGGACATACTAAAGTTCATCTGCTTTTATTTCTTAAACCTGCCGTGAATGGTTTCCTTTCTGAAAGGATGAAAGTTTTCTCTATAATTAAGGTTGAAACAAATGTTTCTTTATAAACTTGAATTTTAACTGATCCAGTCATACTGGAAAATGCTCTTTGCTGTTTTGTAGACTAGATTGTTTGTTCAACGTTTTCTGAAGAGATTTAAGGAAATCTGAGCAGTAATTTAGGAACCAGAGCATTCAAAAACAATAAGCTCATTGCTTATTTGAAATTTTCTGACCTTGTCTTGTAGTGACACAAACAGCTTTTTAAAAAAAAAACACTTCATCTTGCTTTGTCCAGTTCATTTAGCCAAGGACAGATGTATTTCATTAGCTTAGGAGACTATTGGACAGGTAAGGTAATGTAGTTACTAAAATCAACTTAAAGTCACACATGAAACCCTGCAGTTTCCTTTAAAAAATGGAAAAAACAGCCATGGCATTGTCAGGGTTCTAAACCAATCACACATCTTATTTACTTTAAAAAGACTTTGGTGTTACAGCTCTTCTTGAGTGGGGTCTTGGAATCACAGCAGATTTTCAATGTAATGTTGTTAAAATTTAAGGAGAACACAGTCAGAAAATGAACTGGCCTGATCTGGTGATTCAGTTTTCGGTGAGGAGAACTGTACTGCTGAGATTTTATGAATAGGAAGCTTGCCTGGAACAACATAATTATATTTCTAGATGCTTATAAAATTTATCTGGTTTTGGAACTGTATTTTCTTTCAATCTTGAAGATACATTCTCATGAAGCACCTTATTGACACTGTCATTTTTACAGCAATCTTTGCTATTCTGGTTTTTGTTATCTCTATGGTATTTTAATACATTCAGGCTTTTATAGGTTGGATGCACCTTGGTGAGCATAGGAACAAAAGAACAGCCTTGTGTAGAGTACTTTTTTGACAAGGATGTAATTGTGAATTAAAGTCAAATTGTAATTCCCAATTGGGGTATTTTTCCTTAACCTTAGGGGGCTTTGGATTTGGCTGTAAGCCATTTGGCTGGTGACATTTCCAGGATTAATCTCCTATTCAAAACTTGTTGTAACAAGGTTCATGTTAGATAAGTTTGTAAAACAGAGCAGAACATTGGTATATATACCCTCTTTATAAATTAGGGAGAGAGCCTGACGGGTGACCAAAACCAGGCATTCCTCCTTCGCCACGATGCATGACTTCTGATAGCCACAGGAGCAGGTCTGTGGAAGTCACAATGAAGTCCTGTGTAGCCAATTGTTTGCAGTCCACTCTAAGGTCCTCAGCTCGCTGTCAGGTGTTCAAAGCACAGAATCCAGTATCATTTAAGAAAAGTAAGCTATTTACTTCAGAAACCTTTATGGCTGGCTTGAATTCTTCACTGTTTTTCTCTCCATGGTAGTAAACTTGTGTGCTTTAGCTCAGCATGGCTGTGAACAGGAATGTGTTAACATGGAAGAGTCGTCAGTGGGTGAATGTCATCCTGGATACACCCAAGGACATGATGGGGATACGTGCAGAGATGAGTGTGTCTCAGGAACTCAGTTCCCACAGCCAGGCGAGGTGTGAAGGGAATGAGGGAAAGCTCATGGGTCCCTTCTGAGATCTTTCTGAGCTACGCAGACCTATGTTACTGTAAAGTCCACCACGAGCCAAGCCTAGTGAAGTAATGCTCTAGTGAGGTCCCTGATCCAAGAGAGAACTGAAGCATCATCTCCTATCCGAATAATTGGGAAAATCCATTCAGCAAAGATGTCTTAACACAAGGCAGTGCTTACTGGTGAACACCTGTGTGCTATGGAAACTGCAGCATACCTGATACTGATGAACACTGATACGCAGGGATCTATAGGGACTTCCCCCTTCCCTATATGTACCCTTTCAGTGATCTATTCAATAAAATGCCCTCTTTTCATAAGAATGTTACTAAATGAAGGATCAGTGTTGCACCAGAAAAACACAACAACATTACCCACTTGACATCACCCAGTTATTAGAGATACTTTTATTGCAGAGAACCATTTTGCACATCATCTAAAATGCTGGCAGCATTTTTCCCTGATGTACTTATGACATATTTTTCCAAAGGAACACTCAGTCAATGACATGAAAAAAAAAAGTCGATTGGCCAGGGAGTAATTATTTTTAAATAAAATATTTGTGATAAAGCCAATTTTAAGCAAACTTGGATGTGTTGCAAGAGCTCAGAACTTTTTAACAATTACAGTTTTAGGCTATCGCAAGTTGAATATGTAAAAATTAATATATCCCAAGACACTCATTGTTTTTTAAAATAATGACCCTTCCCCTGTCCCTTCCTATTCCTACTTTTTTTTTTTTTACCCATACAATGAAGCACACATGATGAACAAATTCACAGTTATACTTATTTCTAAAGCTTGGTAATTAGCAGCTTTGTGATTACTCCACTCTTTGAAAGATGTTTTAAAAGATTCTGCGTGAGAACCCCAAGTACTTAAATGTTAAAATTCACATTACTGTGGATGTTTGTATTGTAAAAGACGATGCCAAACAGATGCAATTTTTCACAGAGAATACTTGGGGGGGAGGTGTATTTTCTTTTTTTCCCCCCCTGTTTTTGTGTGCTCTGAGAAGTTACACAAGCCTCTTCATGATGATGTAAACTCTTGGAAAAAGGAGAATGTTCCAGCTGGAACTTGCTTTAGCTAGTAAAAACTGACACCTCAGCTTCACTTGTTCAAGCCAATGTTATCTCTATCTATGTATAATGGTAAATCTGGACCAATTACAGCAAACTCGTTGCTTAGTTAGATAATAAACAGCAATATTTAGAACTAAGTAATTTTACATTAAATGCAGATTTTTTTTCTGTAAACAAACATCTGCAGACATTCCTGTCACATCTGTAAATGATTTGCAAATCGAGACATATGAGACTGTGTTTGTGTCTGAAGGAAATCCACTACTTTTGATCAAGTTATGCTAAAGTGATTTGGGCCTATATAACTAAAAATAGGCATTAAGAAGTCTCCAATAAAATATTATGAGGAAGTTCAGTATAAAGCTTTTTCTCCTAAAATCTGCTTTTTCTATACTTACACAGTCAGCAGATTACATAGTACATCTGCAAGTTCACATATCTCACCCTACTTCTTTGCTGTCCATTCTGTGAGATAATATGATTTTTAAACCTAATTCACACCTCTTTCTCCTTTCCTCCCCCTTTCATTTTTCAAACAACCAGCTGCATACAAGACTAAAAGAAAATATTCCATTTTATCTTACTTGGAATAGGAATAGGAAAATAAAAGGAAAGGAACATATTAAGACACTTTCTTACTCACAATTTATATCTGTCCCCCACTAGGCTTTTAACTGCTTGAACCTGTTGGCAGGTTTAAATTGGTGATTTCTCATCCTGTTGAAACAGAATTTACTGTTTGTGAAATAACCTGAAGGCCATAATTTCTGTTTCAAGAGTTACTAATATTCGTATTTTGTCTCTGAGAAAATTTTATGGTGAACAAAAGAGAGTAATGCTTTTTGAAGAAAGCAACCATGATTCTGCAGGTAAGACCAGGCAGAACTTCAAGGTCCTCCTTTTGCTCCACTTCACGTTAGTTTCCCTTTGTGATTTTTGGAAAGGGAGATCTGCACTTCATGGAGTTTGTTATCTGCCAAGTGGGGCAGTTGTATTAATCTCACTTAAATGTTGTCATTTAACTCGGGTTACTCAAATAGGTGGGGATACTGCATAAATAAAAAGTTGTACTTGTCTTTTTCCCTTGCTCTGCAAAGGCCTCGTGTAGTAACTGCAGTGTCATAGTGCATATATCTAAGGCTCTAATCTGATTTCTTCCACACAACACAAATCTATAGGAGTGGACCACTGTGCTGAAAGCAATCACGGCTGCGAGCAACTGTGCCTAAATACTGATGTCTCCTATGTCTGTCAGTGCTCGGAAGGATTTGTCATCAATGAGGACTTAAAAACCTGCTCACGTAAGTCTTGTGAGAACCCCCTTGATCTCAGCTCACCTAGGAAAGTTTTCTGTTTTCTTTTGGGGAAGAGGAGACACCTTTTATCTTATTCTTACAGCCTGCATTTCAATAACACTTTAATAATGGTTTGAAAGCAGAAACAGACAGAAAAAGGAGATGGGAAAGGGTACTTGTCAGGAAAACTGTAAATCCTCACATATTCAGAGAAGATTTGGAAGATCTGTTCTTCCCCACATGTTGAGGACAGCTTTTCAGTCACATGACAAATGTGTCTGAGTGACAGGTCATCTTGACAGCAGAGCCCCAGCTTACCTGGGGCAGGAGAAGTGAGAGTCCCACACTGAGCTTTACATTTTGCGTGGGAACCCTCAGTAAGTGAGATAAAGTTGTCCTGACAGCTCTCCACCCTTTATAAATCTAATCATCATGGAGAATCATTGCAGTTTCACAAACAGATTAATTGCCTCCTTCACTGAAAAAATATATAGAAAGGGCCAGGAAAAGAGGAATGTGAATGTATTTTGCCTGTTGACCTCTCCTGGACTTCTTTGATAAGAGAGTTTTGGCTACTTTTTCTACAGTTTGGAGATATATTATTTTTCAAGCTTGTTGAGTATTGGAGCTTCTCCAGAGATTGCTCCTTTTCTTGCAATCAGGCAACACAGTTTTAACAGAATTCAAATTGCAAATGCTCAGTCAAAAATTTTCTAAAGAAAAGTGAGACAGATCATCAAAGGCAATTTGTCTTTACCCTTGTCTTTGCTGCCATTCTAACCTTTCTAGCCCCATCCAATATCTCCACAGATTTCTGTCTGTCACTGCAGCTTTCTTGAGAGGGGCAGACAGTAATGCAGAAGCAGAACTAGTGTCCATCTGACAGCAATAGGGTCTACTAGAAACAATTTATCTACACATTTATCTACAAGAAACACTGGAAATTGAGAAAGAGCCAAACTATGGAGTTTTATCAGCTTGCAAATGGAAAATCTCTCTTCCTTTGTAGTAAAAGAGGTGATTTTTTCATTCTTGAGTTATTTTCCTTCAGGCCATAACTGTGCTCTGTTTTTTGGAATCCCTTTATGCAATAAAACTGAGCCCTTTCCAATAGCTCCTCTTCTTGCCAGCATACACCTCTCTTTATATATATTTAGGAAAGAGATTTGTCCTATTCCTGAGCTACAGATGAGTTGTTGAAACCTCATGGCCTTTTTTAGGCTATCATGAAAAGAGTTTTGGCATTTAGATTTTCTGAGTGAGTAGTTGAATGAAAGGGATAAGGATTTAACATATAGCACTCCTAATGGGAACACATCTGGGAATCACAATTCTGGTATCATATACCCAGGCACAAGTATCTTAAGACAGCTATGGGAATGCCTGAATGGTAAACAGATTTCTACTTTGACAACTAATTACAAAAAAATGAGTGACACTGTGTATGTAGCCAACAGACAGTAGCAAATACTGCCTGCAGTGTCCCAAGGGTTCAATGTCTTTTTATTACAGAGAAGAAACATGTAGGAAATTTGAGATGAAAAATGGATCATGTTTGACAGGACTTGTAATTTTCAGTTCTTTGCAAGAACTTATATAGTCTAAGCCAAAGCTCACTGAGGTCGCTGTGAGGTTTTCTGCTTGCTGCCACACACGGCAGCTGAGTCGGGCACACAAGTGAGTTCTGGGGACTGTCACCTTCACACATTTAGAGACTGTACTTAAAGAAGAATGTTCACAAGGTGGCTTTTCTGTCTTTGCTACTGTTTTACATAAAATCATTGCTGAAGTGTTTTGGTTTGGTTTTTTTTTAATTCAATGTGTAAGTACTGAGACGTGGGCTCTGTTGAGTTATGCTAAGCATAGGAAAGTATGAATTCTCAACTCTGCTTAAAGCAGCCAGTGGAGAGTGGCCCTTTTCCATTTTACTGAAGCTATATGTATATTGTCAGACAAGGAACTGGATTATTATTTAAGCAGCTCGATGTATTTGTATATTTACTTGTTTATTTACCGTTCAAATATTAGAGATGAAAAATAATTGATTCATTATTGGTTCGACCTTTTTAATAACTTCCAATTGCTCCTGTAGGAGTTGATTATTGTGCTCTGAGTGATCATGGCTGTGAACATTTGTGTGTAAATGGCGACAGATCTTATACTTGTCAGTGCTTTGAAGGATACAGGCTTCGTAACGATGGGAAAACATGTAAACGTAAGTTATTATTCAGCAACTGAGAGTTAGATTTTTATTACATGCTTAGAAGAAATCTGTGAGGTAGGATTTGATTCCCTAAACATTGCTGCCCAGTGTCATTTTAAATGCTTGAGGACTCCTAAAGTTTCCCCTTTGATGTGATATTTGCCAGAAGTATGTCAGTATCTTGGATATGCTAAGACATCTAAAGTGGTACTGGATGCATGCTTTTAGGCATCTGAATCACACCCTAAATGTCTGTGCCATTTAAAAAGTAGCCCTGAAATTAGGCTGTTGTAGATATAAAACTATTTTAGTCTGACTTACATCTTTACATGACTCAAAAATGCGCTTGCTGCTGTGCTAGAAGAGAAAGATGAGCAAAAAATGAAACGCCATAATTTCTTACTAAGATAAGATTAAATGCGGAATATGAAAAATGTAAAGAGCAAAAATATAATAAATACTGCAATATATTGGAGTGACACACTCCAAATAATCACATTTTTAAAAAGTAAAATTAAAGGAAGTGCAATACAAATGTTAATACTTTTTGTAGTATCTATCTATCCATCTTCTCTTCATCTTCAGAAGTAATGCAACTTCAATGAAAAACACTAGATCAGCCATTGACCTTGATATACATCAAGATGAAGATACTGTTAGCTATGAAGCTAATTGCTTCAAATATTTTGTGGAATATTACTGAATTAAGACTAATAGATAATGTTACTCGGATGATATAGAAAGCTCCAAACCCCATCAAAACAAATATTGGAGTTATCATCAAGCTAATAAAAGTTATCAAATAATTTCACATTCCATTGTAAAAGAAGAACACTCTCTTGCTGCTTGCCTTTATACTCCTAATTTTTCTTACATTGCTCTTGGCTCTACATGAATGTCAGCCAAACAGGTGGTTTTTTTCCCCCTCTGGTAAGTGGAAAACTTCATCAGAGATTTCTCACATATTTTTAACATCAGTAATTCAAAGTAGTAAGAGTAGAAGTTCTGATAATACATAATACTTTAGGAGCTTCCTCTGCCAAAGTCTTCAAAGTAAGCTATGACAGAGCTCACTTAGCAAGAGTTCACGTATTTTGAAACTACTATGTGAAAAGAAGCCAGTGGCACATATGACTTCTTCCGTCTTTATTGCAAGAGAAGAATTAATCTCCTTGCTGCTGGAGCTAGGAGAATGGCATAAGCTTCCTAGGATGAAAAAGCTGGGGATTATCACACTGAATTAGTTTTAGTGTCTATATAACACAAAACCCTCTCCCTGCTACTCATCAGTTCCAGCAACCTGAGGAGAAAACTGAAGAACCCTGCAGTGGGAATAATTACAAATCTGAACTAGATTCATTGAAAATATTTGAGATGAGCTTAACCTCTGTATCTTTATATTTTACTTTCTTTTCTAACTACATATATGTTTTTTCCATATGGTTAAAAATATGTTTATACCATCTATATATGCACAAAGGAGAGATCGTTTCTTTCTCAGAAGCATATTGAACTTTTTCTTTCCTCATCATCCTTTTTAAAACATAATTAAGAAGATTTTTGAAAGATGGGCCCCTTCAAATGTGGTCTTATGGATTTCAAGGTTTGGCAGACACAAATCCAAAATGTAACATAATCCTATTCAAGAGACACCACAGAAACACACAAATGAACGTTAAAATCCAGTAGGAATGTCCCTACAGATTGTGACAGAAAACTTCTCTATTGCACAAAAAGAACAGGAATCTCGCAAAAGCTTTTGAGGCTCTCTGATTTTCCTCATGTCTACTACTTTCCCTATTAATTTAATAGGATTGGGCAAGGCTTACCTGACACTGATGCTGGTTCTAGATGCCCCCAGCTGCGTGTTTATGTGGGAGCCATGGTACTTCAGAGACCATTTTAACAACTTGACAGAAAAGATCCTGCATCTGCTGAGTTCGGGAAATCATTAAATCATACCAAAATACATACTTATGTCTTAGCCTATCCAGAGGTTCAAGCACACTAGTATTACATATCCATTCCAGTAATGCAGTGTAGGGAGTTAGGTCTTACTAGCACACATACTTTGAGCCTTTGGACCACGTTTGTGGTTAAGACTAAGCTTCCGCTCAAGTATTTTTTTACTTATTTTGCATTTAGAAGAAAACTCTTGAGGGCCCAAAGAAAGCACGTTTAATCACCATTTTAAACTACATCTACATCTCAGCTGCCTGGTGCTTTACACAGTTTTGAGGACAGATGAAGACAGCATTCCTGGAAGATGTGTTATTGACCTTCTGCCAGAAGGGACTGTAGTAATGAAAATGGTTTCTTCTAGTCAAAATGCTCTTTCTGCCTTAAATATGATGCATCTTCAGTAATCAACAAATACACTATAGTCCAGTATTTGCTCTTTCATACTCAAAGATATTACTTTTTGCTCTTAAAAAGTCACTCAGCTATCACTCACAGCTAAACATCGTAGGGCCCAATTCCCATTATACTGGTGCATCATGACATTGCTCAAAGAAAATGTCTCTCAGTTTAATTAAAACCAATGGAAATGGAACTTGATATATTTCGAACTACCTCATTCTTCAAGACTTTTGAAGTATATTAAGAAATTCTTGCTTTCCCAGCATAGTTGAATATTTTAAAGGAGAGAAAAACCCCACAACCACAATAGCTCTTGCAGATCAATATATTTCATACGATTTCCTCTTGACATTTGCCACTGTTCATTCTATTTTGCTGTCAGGATACAAATGAACTTTGTATCAACAAATATTTATTGTACTTACGGCTTGCTAGTTGTTTGTTTATTTTAACCTGAAAAGAATTGGCATTGCAGAAAATCATTCACAGTTTATGTAAAATATTGATAATATTAACTGATTGCTATATGTTATTCCAGTTAATGCATGAAAGTATTAAAATAATTAGCAGTTACACACACCTTCGTCTCATTAATATTCCCAAAATATCAGCTTTTTTAAAAAAAAAAAAATTGGCTCAGCTTGACTCATAAGTGAATTAGTACTGTCTTAGATTCTAACTATATTTTCATTATAAACTAATGGCACCGATCCAGACTTAATTGCACTGTGATTAAATATTTATCTTGTTTTTAATGCAGCAAATGGAGCGTGCTGATTATAATGATCAAGGTGTCTCCATCTGGATGCAAGAAAAGCTAAAGTTCACCCCCTGAGTGCAAAATGCTTTAGGTCATTTCTGCACATTCCCCTCTAATTCTAATCTGTGGATTTCTGCTATAGAGAAGAAATTTGAACTGGTTGTCCAACCATCTCCCAACCCTTTTTTAACTAAAAAAATAAAACATTTTCTGACAACATGCTATTTAAACTTGATGGCTATGCAGTGACTTTCCTCAATAGATAGCCTTAAGCTTCTCACCTCACTCTTCCATCAATTAAGAATGACAGAATTTAACCACATTTGAGGTGTGGTCACTGTAGCAAACAACATAGTGATACTACAGAGACTGAGTCTCCAAAATGCTCCAAAAGCGGAGAAACTGTTCAGTACACTACAAGACATTTTCCCCAGGCTCTCTCTCATTATTTCTCTTCATAGCCCTTAGCTTGTAAGCTTGAGAACTTTCCCAGGTTTTTAATGCTGATTTTCAGTTCTTTATACCCTTTGTCACCTACATATGTGTTTCTGAATAAAGTCCACAGTCTTCTTCTCCCACCAGGTATCTCAAAAACCTACTGTAGCAAATTAATGTGAGACCTATTCTGCATTTCTGCATGACCTTTCACAGTAGGATTTTATCTTCCCAAAGGATACCTGCTTTGTTTACTAATAATCCAGG
>JAOXNG010000012.1:136158919-136169095 GCA_028566535.1 Scolopax minor
GGTGGTTGTAGCAACGGTTGTTGTAGTGGTTGTAGTAGTTGTTGGCACATGGCTCAAATACCCCTCTATGCCTAAAGAAAACTGCAAGTGCAAAAGCCAAAAAGCTTCTGTCAAGACCAGAAGACTTACAAAAACAGGATGATGGACCTCTGCATTGAGAGGTGCTCAGAAGCCTGGCAGACTTAGAGACAGCATGAAGAAAGATATGTTCATTTTCACACGTTGGAAAGTAATCAAATAGGGAAAATAAGAAAATGAGATCGGCATCATTAACAAACCTGGTTATTATAATTTTTTACCAACAAAACAAGTCATAGAAAAACCTCATGTCTATCTCAGCAACATACTAATTTATGCTTTATCATGCCACTCCACTCTTAAATAGCAGCTGCCATAAGGCAGCACTAGACTTGAAAAGACCTTGGTGTTGCCCTGATGAACTTTCCAAAGAAGCAACCGAACAATTACTAGAGGCAGTTACATAAAGTAAAATAGCCCATTTCTCCTTTTGGAGAGTGATTGCAGCAGGAAAGCAGTCATCAGCCACATTCAGTTACTAAAATTTTCAAACAAACTCACACCTCCCCCAGTTTGGTTGTGTTCAAAAATATGAACAGAACATAGTTATGCTTTAATTTATTTTTTATTTACCTTTACACTGATCCCTTGCTCCCAAAGATTGAGACCCAATTGCATCTCTGAACATTGCAAACACAAATCTGTATTTTATACCACCTTTCTTTTAAAAATGTCAAATATTTATCGCAAGACTAAAAAAAAAAACACCACCTTTTTTTTGCTTTTTTTGGTAAAATGTATTGAATCTACGAAAGCATTTTGCTGTTGCTTAAAAAAATGCATTCCTGGACTTATAATTGTTTAACAATCTTTCCAGTCTCTTGTGGAGTGCTAGTCTCATCTCCCTCCAGAGGAACTTCCTCCCCACCAGGCTTGCACCCAGAGGTGAAAGCTGGGCCACCAGCTGGTAGAAAAGAGGCCTCCCAGTATCAGTCTCACAGTAAGTAACTTGGCCAGTCTCCCCAGCTTTATTCAACAGGGTGACACCGGGTATGTCTAAATCAGGAACCAAGGCAGATGTCGTGTTAATATCTGCAGACATGTGAGTTCATCTCGGCCTCCCTGTGGAAAACTATGACAGGGTTTTGAGGGAACTCGAGAGAAGTAAAGGTAGCAGCCTTACTCTTCGTGCCACTGGCAAACACATCTTGGGGCCAGAGGGGAATATCACATTAACAGCCTGAAGCTACAGCAGCCTCCAAATAGCTTCAGTTGCTGTTTTGACAGTGAACAATTGCTAACAGAATAGAAGAAAGCTATGCTAAATAAATATTCCCCACATGGAAAGGTACTCAGGCTAAGAAAGACGTGCCTCCAGGCATCCTCTTCCATGACACGTCAGTTCAGGACTGGCATACAGGATGGTGCAACTTGGAATGGGGCCATGGCACCAGGTGACACAGCACTGTGAGATCTGCTTCCCCCCCTGCAGCACAAACCTGAGCACCCATCACCTCTCCCAGACCCTTGGACTGGTTGCCACAGAGCATGCAGAAACCCATGAAACAGCCCTACTGTAGGCATCCAGATACACCTTGGGTATTGATTCATTTTATATCCCCCAGACAACTTTAATCACAATGCCAACAGAGAGAAGCACCATCATCTGCCCTGTCACTCACATTTCAAGCAATCTATGTAAGAACAATTGCCAAAAAACAATCTCAGGGAGAGCCACTTGCTCAAACCTCTTCATCACACACCAGCTCTGGTGCTCCATTCCCTCTTCCACCTCACTCTGACCCCCAGACTGGCAGGTAGTACCAAGCACCACTGACCTCAACTGAGCCAAGTCACTGTTGCTGGCTCTGCCCATCAGTTCTCTTGTCAGTCCTCATTCTGCCATCAGCTCTTCTCTTACTAAAGCTACCATAACGTTCCACTGTGGTCTCCTCCTGTTTAAATGCAAACAAGCCCACCAAAAAGACTCACTTCTGCAAGCAAACAGCCAAGAAAAACCATCAAAAGGACATAAGAGTCCCTGATGGCAGCTCTGAAAGGGGCACACAGGACTGTATGCTTGGCTGCTTCTGCTTCCTGGGGAAACCCAAAAAGCAGTGGTGGTGTAGGGTGAGAGATGGCAGTCCTCCAGCCGAACATAAGGAAAGCTGATGTTTGCTTTTCAGGGCTGTTATTTAAGTTCACACAGCTCTGTCAATTTTTGCACACTAAACATGAAATACAATTAGTTCTCACCTCATGCTGCCCAGCAGCCAAACTATTCTTCCATGGTTCTCTGCTGCTTGGTGACCCACCAACAGGTCACCTTTAATCACAAGACATGGGAGAGGCCATCACATTGAGTCACACTGAAAGAGGAGTTCATAGCTCCTAACAAGCCCTCACACAGGGTGAGACAGGGACCCTCCTGGGGTGCCCCAGCTGTTGCCTATGATTGTCTCCTGAGAATTACCAAAAATAGTGCTTGCTCTCATAGTTGATAACTGTGGTAGTGTTAAATACAAAGTCCAGCAATCAGAAGTGTAGTAGATTATATCAGTTTCACACAGTCTGTTTAGAGGAATTGAAGGACCTTGACCTGCTTACAATCATTTTTGCTATTATAACTAATCTTTACTGAAGTCTCCTCAAGCCCACATCTCATCAACATATTTTTATAATCGTGATGTTTTCCATGTTTCTAAGCATTGCCAGCAGGCACCATAACAAAATACCACGGTCTGCCTCCATTCTTTTTCTGAGATATACAGCAACATAGGGACCAATGAACCAGGAGGGTTTTCTATGCACTTTGAAGGAAAAGCAGAAATGCTTTGCGCCTGATTTTACAGAGGTTAAATATTAACTACCCAATACTCACTATGCTTCTGTTTAGGGAAGCATAAGAGCTTCATCTATAATTGATGTCTTCTGCAGTGACTCAAAGTGCACATAGGCAAAAGAGAAATAAAAACAAGCTAGGATAGTTGTTCTCTTTCAGACATGATTATGCTACTGCTCTGAGTCTCAGAAGGTGACTCAAAGTTGTCTCATGTGGGAACTAGAGGCTATTTCTGCAGAACTCCTCTGATGCCAGTGGAGCACCACATGGGGATGGTTTAGCACCCACACAGAACATTTTGTACCACTGGGGCTTTGTATGTCTCAGCAGACCACACTTGAGGGCTGCTTTTAGAAAGACGGTTGGACTGCCTTATATTGATGTACTGTCTCCTCACTATATATTTATACTGGAAACTCTGCAACTTCTGCTGCGCTTTTTTACATCTCGGCAGCCAACCTGTGCTAGGCATTTTGCAAACAGTTATGAAGAGCTAATTCCCAGCCCAAAAAGAATGTTTACAGCAGGGTTTGATTAAACTTCCATCAGCATACCAGGATAATCAGGCTGGTATCTCAGAGTCTCTTGTGGAGCCTCTCACTCCTCCCTCTTTGGATAGAGGAAGCTCAAAACAGATGAATCCAGGGAGCAGGAGGAACAAATAAAGCTTGATATGTTGTTGAGTCAATAAAATTTGCTGTACTTGCTCCATCCTTCCCTGCAACCCATATTGTACGTGTAGAATTGGATGCTGGCTGATGAAGGGAAAAGAGAGAAAAGGGGAAAGTCTAGGGGTTACCTACCACCTACCTACCTACCATAATGTCTCATAAGAAGAATTCATCACAGTGTTCCTAGACATTCAACTGTGTTCTTATTAACTTTTCCTGAAAAAAGGTTGGAAAAGTCCTTTTCCAGCACCCTGTTGGTTTTAAGAAAATGTGAACAGCACATGGCACAGAAATTTCTGGTGTCACTGGATGGGGATGGGGAATTTTCTCCCTCCACCACCTCTACACAAAAGGATAAGTCAGCAATTTAAAATCAGCACCTAAAATTACAGGCTGTTTTAGTATCTACAGGTGGAACTGCATCGTGGAGAGGGATACTCAGTAGGAAAGAGAGAGGGCCCTCAAGTGAGCACCAAGCCCCTAATTGTGAACCCCCTGCTAAAGAAGTCCTCCTCCCTCTGCTGGTTACATGGCTTTGGTGAAGCTCTTGCTGAGGTTAAAGCTACCCTTACTGTGTACCCCAAAACTCTTGGCCACTGCCTTCAAAAGCCTCTCTCCTGCCTGATTGAAAATGTATGTTGTGATTTATGCAGCATCATCATTAATTTCTTCCACTGAGCTGTATCACCATCTTTTAAAATGCACAAAAAGTTGAGCAAGATGATCAACATTTTTTTGTACTTTCAGCTTAACCTCATGGATAAGTCTCATAGAGAGTGAGATATATTTAAAGTCTGCTGGTTGGCTAAAAGATTAAGGTCCTTAAACTTTGTCTACTCAATGGCTTTCTAACTGAACTTCCTACTGAGAAAAGTCTGGGCAGTAACAATCTAAACCAAGTGAGTCACTTTACTGGGGAAAAAAGTACAGGAGCTTCTGAAGCTCCTGTGTTGCATCTTTTACATTCAGCTGGAGAAATTTTCAGCATTCCAGAGGAAAAGAGAGCGAGAAATTCCTCCTACTCACTCTGGTCTTGTTCCTGATGCTAATTAAATACATCAAAGAAGACGTGTGGTATTTGAAGTTTGTGTACCGATACTTTAATCAAAACAGTATTTGTGTATTTGAATTCAAACTCAGGTTCAGATTGTGATATGAAAGAAAAAGGCAGGACCAAAAGCATATATAGCCTGATTTTTAAAAGCACAAGTCCATCACATTCCAGAAAAGCACTGTAACTTAGATTTGCATGCAGATAGTGTGGCATGAACACATACAGAAGAAATATAAGCAATGCCAATATTTAGGTTTTCCCACAAGCCCACCAAAACCCCAAATCTTTCCATTCTTGTCAATCCTGCACAACTGTGACTTTCCCCTGGCAGATAGTTCAAAATACATCTTTTGGTTCAGCATATTTTCAGCTTGGGGAGGGGCTTGATGACCCAGAGACTTGCTCTCTCTCCTGTGAAAAGCACACAATTTATCTCCAGGAGTAGTTTCTCTGCCTTTACTTCATAATGCTGCAAAAGGCACAAGAACCCCGATTTTTTTCTGATTTAGGGAGTCATATGAACCAGATACTCACCGAATATACCAAAAAAGGCCAGCTCACTAAGTAAGTCTCTACTCGTCTTGCTGTGAGCTCTTGGGGTACATCTGGAGCAAATGTCACCAGCAAGAATGTCCCTGTTATTGTCAGCGTTCCTCCTTTAAAGAAAAGAACACAATGTTTTAGTACAGTAATATTTGTTAATCATGGTCATCTTTGCTCTCCAGATGACTAGGAAATAGTTTCTAGAAGAAAATTTAAGTCCTAACTTAATCAGATTTGGGCTTAGGTACTTGGGTTGCCTTGCATTTGTGGTCTTATCTAGTGTAATTTTTATTAAAGGCTCAAAGGATTTTGGAAATATGAAAAAAGCCATCATTAAAGCCTCATGTAGGTTCCAACTATGCAATGCGTTTTCAAATATTCTCAATTCTAATACCAAGTGCACCACAAAAGAGAATTGATCCTTTGTATTTCTCACAGGCACAAAGCAGGTCACGTAAACTCATTCTAAACTGAACAGACAAATTACTTACTGAGGCAAACAGCTAGATCATTAACCCATGCAAATAAACACCGCTCTCCCAAAATCAGTGTGGCCATAGAGATCTGCACCAGCTCTGGACCTGCCCTGGAAACATTAAGTGCAACAGAGTTCCAGTCCAATGCTCATCCAAACCTGTCATGGAGCCAACACTTTGGCCGCTCCCTGTTGTATTTGTAGCCCTATGAACTGTTTTATAAAAGGCTGATTTGCAAAAGACTGTTCAGCCATTAGGTTGCCAGGGCCTCTCTTCAAGGTCGAACTTGCACTTATTGTGCTTTTAATAAAAATCTGGAAGTTCTGCCTTGTGGATAGCCAGCTGACAAACACAGATGTTCATTGAGGTATTGAGATAGAAATGAGCCGATCCTGAGCTCATAAGCTGTATCGGATTAAGGAAGATATTAACTAATCAATTTATTTTTTTTTTAAGTAATCTTTAAAATTCTTGGCAAACCTACAAATCGGTGTGGAATACAAGGCTCAGGAATACAAAACAAAGCATATCCGGAGGACTTTGCTGGCACTGCTATTGCACATAGTTCCTTTGGAAAAGCAGAACTGTTCTATATTTATGTGCTTGCAAAAACATCACCATATTTCCCATCATACAGCTCATTCCTATGGAATGTAGCAACATTGTTAAATCCTTCTTGCAAAGTCAAACTCACAGAAATAAAATAAATCAGTGCTCGAACACTAGTTAAAGCAACACACGATGTATAAGGCCATAAGGGAAACATGATCAGTCAAGGGAGGAGGGATTTTGAATGTAGCAGCTGAGCTGGCAAACTTGGATCCCAAACCTAAATAAATATTATATAGTATTCCTGGAACCATATTGAACAGATCTCTCTAAAACATTCATGAGAACAGCTGAGATGTCCTCTTTATAGTATGGACAATCAATTCTGGATGCTAGGAGCCCCCCAGAAATATCAGGTGCCCTTTAGCAACATCAGGTGCACTGTCCTGGATGAGATAGCTTGGTGTAAAGCCCAAACCCTGAAATATGCTTATCTCTCACTGTTATCATGTTCAAGCTAGGCAGTTTGGATACGCAAAAAAATCTTGGACACAGACAAGAAGTTGACATGCTTTTACAGTTAAGACCGTGTTTCCCAGCAAAGCACTTGACAACATGATTATTTGCTCTTTGAGGTGATAAAATTAATACCAAAAGGGAGGTTGTCACTTTTAAATGAGCTTGAATTTCTGTGCAATGTCTATGCAGTAAGAAAAAAAAAAAGATGTATTTGAGTGAATAGATCAATCATTTCATTGTTTTTATTAAAATGCGTTGTACTCATAAATATAATACTAAATACAACCTCAGAGGCAAAAATAGACAATGAAAATAAATTTGAGCAATAAGGACACATAAGGAATGAGTTATGGTTATAAGAGCAAAAGATTTGGGTATGCAGTCTTTTCCACATGCACTGAAGAATCTCTCTCTTTTTGCCACTTCTTCCCAATTTTGTAAGTATCTGCCTCGAAACACTTGCTCGGGAAAGTGGGAGTGGGAAGGTGGGGGGCTGCGTGAGAGTTACAGCTTGCTAAGCATATGGCGACACACATGTCCATATTAGCAAACGCTTACTTACCCAATATATCAGCAGCCCTCATGGTCTTCTTTAGGAGTAAGACAGAAATAAATGCACTACCTAGAGCAGAAATATAAAGACTTTTTTTATATTTGATAAAACACCAAGTGCTACAGCAAAAAGCTGCCCTGGACCAGCTATAAACATATCTCATGGCTGTTGGTGTTGCACCATACCATGATATAACCAGCCAGAAGTCCATTCTGGAAACCAACCAACCCTCAGTTTTTTGTAAGATTTTAAATATCCCACAGGCTCTTACGTGGTTGAAAAGATGCAATACCCTTCCCATCTCCCACGCAGACACTGCTTAAACTGCTCTGATTCAGTCATATGTGGAAGCTGGGCACCAATCTGCCTTACCATTCCACACCCCATTTTGCCACCAACTCACTGTATAGATTTGTTCAAGGCAAATGTCTCATAGAAGGATAAAAGTCTGCTTCTTTAGACTTCAGTGTATTAATACAAGAAAAGTAGCAGTACAACCAAGAGGAAGAAAGCTAATGCAAAAGCATAATATTTAGTAAGAACTAAGAAAGCAGTCATGATCTCCATGAAGAACCAACTTATGTACCATAGAGGAGCACTGCCCGTGGTTTTCTGGAGGGACTTGCAACAAGGAAAGGCAAAAATGTAAGTGAGCCCTGGAAATGACTCCTGTTCTCTGGGCAACTCTTCCCTTGTCCAGCTCTCCCATCATCCCTGTGCCAGCTCCTAGCCCTGTCTCTCCTGGAAGGGCAGCAGTTGGGTCGGTGAGCAGCAGTGGGGACTGGGCCAGGATTTTTGGTAAGCAGCTCAGCGTGGACATGTGCTAGAGAGGAAGAAGGGGTTTGGACTTAAGAAGGATGAGACTGTTGGCCACCTGGGAGAAATAGCTCTATTCCAGCAAACAACATTAGAGTGCCTACCTCTAAGGAGAGGCAAAAGAGGCTGAAAAGCTCCTATGGAAAAGAGATGAGGAAAGGCCTTTGGGAGAGGTGCATTTCTAATGTTAGATTCATTTAGAAACCTCAAAAAAAGACTGCCCATGAGGGACAGTGAAGGGACACATTGAACCTAAATCACGGGATTATGTTACAAGAGCTCTGTTCCTGCCTACAGCATTAAATTCTTAGTTTATTCTTGAAATGCCAGTTCAACCTTTTTGCAACCATCTTCGTTCTTGTTATCTCTATTGTTCTGATGGAAAATATAATTTGTGGTTAGCTAGTAGGTGTACTCTAGATAAATCTAGGGAGGTTCATACCAAGAGGTAAACAGAGAAGTGGAATTCAGCATCACGTCTGTGTTATCCAGTCAGTAGAAAGTCAGATACACCAGAAGTCATAATTGTAAACTGTATCAAGATGGAGATCTATGCAAACAAATAAGCACAATAAAATAATCTTCAACTGAAAATGCTTCACTGAAAGTAAGCTGACTGACATGGTTTTCTTTATTCAATGTTTCAATGACAACTTTGCTGGAGAAAAGACAGTGGTATCCAGGCAACACTGGTAATAGCAGAGCTACCTACGTTTAGAAAAGAGAGAGGACAAAAACCAGGAAGGAAGCAGCAGCAACCCAAGACAGTGCAGGAATTAATTACTGCTCTGTCTCCCTGCTGTCGCAGCTCTCCCAAACTCCACCTCAGCCCACCCACTGTCACAGCAAAGACTGGTTGCTTACTGAACTAGTGCCTCCATGATTTTTTTATTTATCTATTTTTATTTATTCTCTGCATTCAGCAGAGATCTAGTAAATGCAGATCTAGTAAATGCAATTTAGGGTTCAATTCCCATGTTGGCATCCAATCTGGGGTGAAATGAGTTATGCCCAAAATTCCACTGCCTGCTTCTCTGGAGATGACAAATGGCAGCTTGAGGGGATCACAGTCTTGGAGGCTGGCAGTGGGCACAGGGAGGCACTGGAATGCAGCCAGATAATGAAATTTGTCACTCAGCCTGTCATCCACTTTAATAATGCATTCAAATGTGGAAAGCTCTTTCTCCAGAGATAGCTGGTAATGCACAAGAGATCATGAGCTTAACAGAAAGTATGTATAATTAATGCTCTTTATGATGTGTAAAGTATAGAGGAATCTAAAAATAGGAGAGGTTTTAAGAACATATATTAGGGCATCTGGGATAATTGGAGGAAAAAATGAAATAGGAGGGAAGGTGCAACACCAAGGTGAGGAGAGTGAGACTCGGGAGAGGCCCTGAACACAGAAGACAACTACCCCTGTGGATAAGCCACCAACACTTCATATGCATTCAAGTGAAGAAGAAAAGCAAATGGGGTAAATCTAAGTGAAAAAGCAGAGAACAGTTACACTGAACTGATGAGATTGTAGAGGACATACATGACTGGCAAACTTTGGCTGTTACCTTCAGGGCTGAATTTTAAGCAAGCTATGGTAGCACAGCCAAGACAGCACCCTCTTACTACACACTGCCTAACAGAATATTTGATATTTTAATTTTTGCTAATTTTCTGGGATTTAAACTCTGCATGTTTAACTTTTAGATCATCTTTTATGTTCTTCAGATTGCGGGGTAGGTTTGAAGTGGGTTAAATGAAAGAAAGTAAGGGCTTGATGCAGACAGTAGCCCACTAGAAGCAATGAGCCAGAGCACGAGGGGGATCAAGGGAGACCATGAGCCCCAGGAGCACAGACTGCCCTTTACTCACTTTGCCTTCTCCTGGCTTTGCAGCTTTCCCTGGCCAGCAACATAAGTGGAAGGCACTAACATATACCCCAGGAGCCCAGGGAGAAACCCACAGCCCTCACAGCTGCTCTGCCCCTCTTCCTTAACTTCTCTGGGCTCCAGCTCACAGTTCCAGGTGCATTTAGGTGCTTAAGACATTAACTCCTCTAGAAAAGACAGTTTAAGACAATACATTATATGATCAACACCATCTCCTCTCTGCCTGATGGCCTCCAAGCTGACCCTGCT
>JAOXNG010000012.1:136178295-136188927 GCA_028566535.1 Scolopax minor
AGTAGATGATGTCCCTGGTCACATAACCCCTTCAGATATGGACCAGTTCAGTGATTCTTCTATTATGGAGGACTCACAGCCTCTGCATAAGCATCCCAAAATTGATTCTGATGAGTACTACTGTTTTGGTTAATAAAAACAAGTTCCAATGGGACACAAATGCACTTGTATTTATCCTTTTTCTTTGCTGCTATTTTATTTCGTGTGCAAACCCCTCAAACTTCTCTTGCAAGAAAAACATAATATGATAGTTTGATTCCACTTCATAACTGTTCTTTTGCTTCTAATACATTTTCTCCTTGGTGGGTTGGGCTTTCCTCCTGCTTACCTTTTCTTTTTTTTTTTAATTTATTGTTGCAATTCTTTTTTATTGTTGTTTTAATTTTTTACAACGCTGTATTTACAGGTCTTTAGAAGTGGTGAAGGAAAAGCTTTATCTTTATAATAAGACATCAGGGAACAAGAGCAACAATTTTGGTTTGCTGGCAATAAAATTCCTTATGATAAATATATGTTGTGGTAAATTTTCTTGACTACCAGGTTTGGCCTTTCCAAAGACAACTGTTCTTATTGAGCCTTAAATCTGAATCTTGAAAATACCTCAAAATAATTTTCCCTTTGTAAACAATGATGCTTAATTCTGTTAAGCTGCCTTCACTTGGAATATAAACTATTGTAAACTTTTCTGTGTGAGGTTTCTTTCTTCTTGAATGTTTCCATCCTTCATATCTAATTATTATTTTAAATTCTAGGCTTTACTGCTGTCTTGCAGTGATGCATTCCAATACTGGAAGCTCTGCATACGAGTATTTCATTTTTGTGCTTCATTCCATTAATTTTCATTGAACCTGATGTTTTAAAAGCACAGTCTGTATCTGTAAAAAAATGAAAGAGGCATCCCACATTAAAACTATCCAATTCAAATAGTTCACATACTGAGCCAAAATTCCGCAGCAATTATTTTTAAAATGTAATTTAAAGTCTTTACAACTTTTATCTTGAAATTTTGAGGAATTTAGAGAGCACCAGTGAAACATTTTACAGGAAAAAACATGCTAAAGGCATGCCCTGTTTGCTTTTGTATGCACAACCTAATCCTTAATATTTACTTTGGTTTTAAGGAATATTATTACTAAGAGAAAGTGTTGCCCTACTGTCTTTTTGTTTCCTGTTGCATAAGTAAGTTGCTTTAATGTTTTTGTACCTACTGGTGCAGCTGAGAGCTACAACTGGTCATTCATATTGAAGTGTCTAAGAAGAAAAACAACAGAAAACTTCTGCATGGAACTCTTCTGGCTTTGTGAGTCCCCTGGCCCATGCTTTTGTGCAGAAGATTAGGAGAGAGATTTTCCTTTTAATTACTTCAATAACATAAAGAAACAAAATTTTATACCTCTGCAGTAAAGAACAAATAAGAATAAAAGAAATGGAATTTAATTGGACACTTTACCAGATTAATGAACATGTAATTCCAGTTTACAGATAGTTAAAGACATATTGAGACTTACAAATCATATAGAAGTGTCCCATCTTGTCATGTCTGTTTTCCTACTGACAGTAAATCATGAAATTCCCTTACCAAAGAAACTAATGTTTGTCAGGTTCCTTATATATTTTTCACATTCTGAAGAATTAAAACTAGTACATGCAGCAGTCGATATACATTGGTTTGTTTCATTTAGAGATAAAGTAATAGTCCACTAAGTTTCTGCTCTTCCAAGCCATGTTTCCATGGATCTATCTTGTCCAGCCTTGATCAACATCAAATATAGAGAAGAATATTGAGAATATAGAGAAGCTCAAGAAACTGAAAGTGGCAGTCCATGTTTTGTGGTTAGCTACATTATTTTTCAACACAGCAAATGTCTGTGTCCGCAAAATTAAAAAACAAGATACGTATATTCTGCTTTGGTCTTGATTTGTTCAAATGGAATGAGAGTGAAGAAATGTGTGATGGCCAGGAATGAGGCTTCTCAGTTCAACTTCCGAGATCAACCATGGTTTTGTCGATAGCTTAAAGGAAAACAAAGGCAAGCCCTCAAATGACAGTGCTGTGCTGACTTCACATTTTTAAACTTTTTAATTTCTTCCCCAGTTTATGACCGCTGGACATAGTTTGAAGAAAGAATCTTGGAAAAAATCATTTCTCACAGTATCATTAAATAGAATATAAACTCTAAATTCAAAGTAGTTTTTGTACTTTAAATTATTTGCATCTAGAGAATAGAACTATCTTCATGGTCTAAAGCTATGAGTCTCTTGAAATTTTTTCTACCTTTGGTGTGGAAGTTAAACGTCAGGATGTAATGAATTTACAATATATACAGCTTTTTCTTCTCCAAATGAGAAATGGGGCAGTAGGTCAACACACACATAAAATTTTTCTACTATGAAGGAAATTCAAAGATATTCTTAGCATACCTTCTCAAATATCCTCTAGAGTTATGCTGAAATTTCTTCAAGGGAAATACAGGCCGTAACTGTCACCCACCTACTTACAGCTGTAATAGTGGAGAAAGCATAATTCCATTAGTGATAGATCTATCATATTATGATTAAAAAGTTCATGATTACAAAGTTCATTTAAATAGGAATCAAAGCTCGCAGAAAAAAAAATACTACTAGAAGAGGTGAAATAAAAAGATATGTGATCAGGAGGTTTTATTCCTATATGTCTCTTGACCGGAAGTGGAGAAAGAGTACAAATGACAAAACAGAAATGCCAGGAGACTGGTACAGGGAAACAAGAATTTCCAGGTGTTCTTTTTTCTTATATCCAGATATACAAACATCTTGGCTTTTATTTTTGAAGCAAAAACTTCAAAGATTTAGGTTTGACTTAGATTCCTTAATTGCATTAATAGGACTTCATAGCCAAACCTTAGTAATTTACTCTGACTTCCTGCTTAAGACAGACCATGAAATGTTATCACCTGTCAATAGCAAGTGAATGAGCTCCAACGTACGCAGAGCTGTTGTGGTATCTCAGCCCTGGATGGTCCATCTGTGGAGACGAAGCAACTCAATGAAAGGATACAGCTCTTGCTTTCACAGTCTCTGCACAACACTGCCCTGCACACTCTGGCTTTGCATTAGCATAACACGATAACATATTTTAAAATCACAGAATGAATATTTCTTTATCAAAGAAACAGACATCTAATACCTGTCAATACCTTAACTACAAAAAAGCACATGAAAGGCAGAGTAAAATCACATCAAAGGAGTCCTATGGAGAAGACTTATGCTTAAATCCAATTAATCTGCACACAAAGGAACAAATTAACAACTCTGATAGTTCCCAAAATTAACTAAACATTTCAGGAACTTTCTAGGCCCTTTTTGTCACACACTGCAGCAAATCAAGAAAGTTTGCCTGTGTCAGCATGGATCATGGTGATGGGCAGGGAACAGGCAGCAGAAATCTCCTGGTGTGACCATAGAAAACAGGCTGTAGGTACTCAAGATCAGACCACAGCTCTGTGTGATCAGCAGGATGCCAGCCCCTGCTCCAGGGGCTTGCAGAGCTGGTACAGCCCTGGGTGACCAACTGTCAGGAATGAACAGAGCACAGGGAAACTATGGAAAAAAGATATCAGAAGAGTCTCTGAATTAAGTAGAGGGTTTGTGTTAAACTGTCAGCTCATGTAATTGTATGAATCATTTCTTTTCAAACCACATTAGCATTTTCCCCTTGCGTTCCTGCCACAGTTCCCGCAGTATTATTCCTCATCACAAACAAGCATTTGACTCAAGTATGTAGCTGAGAAAAAAAAATGGCAAACCATCTCACCTATGATAGATACACATCCCAGTGGAGCGACAAGGGCAATGGGGGCAAATCCATAGGCTATGAAATTGCCCACCTCTCCAAGCCCCAGGAGGGTAATCCCGCACCACCACAGCTTGCTTGTGTAGCAGGGCTTCGGCTCTGTTTGGCAAGCCAGTCGGAGATGAGAGCATTTCTAGAAAATTAATTATTAGGAACAGGCATGAAAAGAAAGACTTCCATTGTGTTCTAATGTCTGACAAAAGAGGAATGATTAAGGGGGCTGTCAACTTCAAACTCCAGGTGCATCAAGGTTTTCTTTTTAAACACGACTTTCAGCTTGCTGCTGCAGACACACTGCTTTGTGTTAACTCAGTGCTTTCACTTCACACGTGTGCTTTCTTAGCCGGGGTGGAAACAACTGAATAACTAGACTTCTGAATAATCCTGAAAAATATTAAGTGAATACTAGCTAATGCTTCACAACTATCACAGCACGCCCCTGTTCTTCTCCCAAAGCAAAGCTCATCAGTTGTGCTGTGAATCTGGAAGCACTCAAAGGCAGGCGATGGGGCAAAATCACAACAGTGGCAACAAACTGGAGAAGGTGACCAGATGCCATGGTGTTCCTGCTCCCTGCTACATATCCTAGCCAGAAATGCAATTTAAAGAGGAAAAAGACAGAACTTAACAAGGTTTGCTCTAGGGACGACTCTAAATTAATTAGGTAGAATTTAGGATTTGGTTACAACCTCCTGTTTGACCTTAAAAGAAGATCTTGGGTAAAGCATTATTTTCAGAAGGAAAACGAGCTATACCTGTGTCAACCGGCATAATATATAGTCAAGTAATACTTCATCAACACTTCTTGTTATATGCGAAAGGTATCATTGACATATTGCAAATGTTTTCTCTCTGGCTATACAGCAACAACCTGTATATAACAAGATAATTGGACTTTAATCATGCCAGTCTTCTGAAACAGAGGTTCAATAACTCCCATTAAAGACAGGGAATGTTTATTAAATGCAACAAAATTTGTATTTTGAACTTCACCATAAAAACAAATTGTAACCCAAGTTACTTGCTAAATATAAAAAACTCTGAGTAAAGAGAAATAATTCATACCTGTATATTCAGAGACACACTAATCAGAAAATTTGAAGCAGCAGCAAGTAAAACTCCCAAGAGCTGAGTCTGCAAGATCACAAAACAAAGAAATACAAGAATATTTATTAGTATAAGAAGAACAATATAATGGTGATTTTCTGACAGCACATTGCAACCCAATCAAAAACAAATTATTGCACTTTTCAATCACTGAGTTTAAGCTACGCTAAGTAAAATGATAAAAAAATATCTCTGCACAGTTGAGTAGGACTTAAGTAGTAAATAACTGGGAATGGAAAGGGCATTCCAGTGCAGGAGTTTTTTTTGCTATCCTTCAGTAGAACACCTTCTTAAATTTAAGTCATGAAAGAAAAAACTAGACAGGTCTCAGTTGAACGCTACACACAGGTATTCTTCTTTTCCAAAAGAAGAACCTGTTTTGTTACATAATCCAGAAGGAAAATCAACAGCAACTGAACCATTCATATTGGAACACAATTATCTTATGTGTTAACATATCCACCGTTTGACAGGGCAGCCAGGAACATAGGTCTCCTGACAGTTTCTTTAAGGTATTGTGTTATTTCATCAAATTCTTTTCTAATCAGCCTGTCTAATTTTCAGAAAGATTTGCAAACTTTCTATGAAGCTGAGAAATTAAAAACATTCAGGCAGGATTCATTATTTTGGAAAGCAGCCATTTAAAAATGCCATTTCAGCAAGCTCAAATAACAGGTACATGGTAGAGCTCCCTGTCTACTTTCAAAATGTTGTAACACTTTGTGCATTGTCATAAGCATATTCAAGACCCATTCAAGGTCACTGGGGTAAACTCTGTGAGGAGCCCCACTAGCTTGTAGAGAAGACAAATATTTTATAAAACATGACAAGGTCACGGTAACATAACCCAGCGTAAGTATTGCTTGCAAGCTGTAAAGTAGCATCCAACACAGTGCTCGCAGCCTCAGCTTTCATAACTCTTCTCCAAGAAGGTCCCTGGGTACCACAAAGACTGTCGTCCCTCAACATTTACAAAGAGCAGTATGTGCTCCAAACTCTCAGAGATTACAATAGGAGATCTTTGTTGTGGCTAGGTAATTCCCAGACTAGGCAAGAGCATCCCCCAAAATGTGAAGAAACAACAATCTTATTATTACAGAACCACAGAATCAACATGGCTGGAAGAGATCATCGAGTCCAACCACAAAGAAAAAAAAAAAAAAAAAAAAAAGAAGAAAAAACCCAACACCACATCACACCCACCCATAAACCAATAATCTTGGGCACTAGAGCATGCCCTGAAGAGCATGGATAATAACATTCTTAAGAGATACAGCTGAATCCATGTCTCCAACCCCATACATTTCTCTACTGGTCTAGACTCAGAAGGAGAAGCAGAACAGAGTGACTGTGTATGAACTGCATGGCCAACTGCCAGGTGTCAGCAAGACATTACCAACGGGTACAAGAGGATGCAGAGAGGGGAATGCAGGAAGTGAGGGCTCCCTTTGCTCACACACCCTCTGAGGCAAGTAATAGAGCATCAGTGCCACAGCCTGCGTGCATGAAGCATTCAATGAAACGCCCTACTCGAGTTTTGCATACCTTCTGGTGCTCTGGCTACAGGAGGTCCTTCCCATCTCGCACCTTCCCAAGTGGTGTGGGAAACCACACCAGTTTCCCCAGTGCATGCTCCAGCAGCACATCCTGAATACACACAATGTATTTTCTATGGTCTGGGTACACCCCTCACTGGAGCGCAGGGGAGTGTGTGACAAGACATCTCAGCACACCTTGGCATAGACGTCCCTGCCAAGATTAGGCACTAACTATTATTGGGACATGAGCAGCCAAGCAGCCTCCTTACACACTGGGGAAATGCTGTCAAACGCTTCCCACCCAGGGCCCCACAGGAGCAGAGGGGATGGGTTTTCCTTCCTGAGGCTTTGATGCTGATGGTACTACATCTTGCGCAAAGTTTGGCGGCTTCACAGGTGGATTATTGCATCATCCTGCGTACACAGCAGCTTCAATAAAACAGCAGTTAAATCAAAATTGTTTTCTTGCTCCCAAAGACTTGTTCTTTGTAATGACAACATGCTCCCTTGTGAGGGGGTGGAGAAGTGGCCTTGTCAGCCTCATCATGAAGGGTTTAAGAAAAAGGAGACAGCAGGGAATAGAAAACAGAAACTACCACCTCATTTACCCGATTTTATTGCTTTCACATCAGTAATTGTGACACATCTACACTATTTCCCAACAGATAATCCAGTCTCTCTCCCATTTCAGTGGCCAATCCTGTCCTCATGGCTGCATCTCTGGATAAACCCTTGCAGCTCCTTACTCCCAGCTTTCATCTGGGAGTCACAGACACTGTGCAGGACTCAGGAGGCAACCAGCACCCCGGGGAGGGCATATGATTGGTTTCAAGCCAACCCAAAGGAGGGTATCCATCCAGCTCCTGAGTAAAACTTGCAGGCAGCTGGTAACCAGAGGATGAGATGACACATTCCATCTGTCATCCAAATAAATATGCAAAATCCACGTATGGGTACCAATGATGACCTGAGTATCTGACTCCAGAGGCTGAATCAAATGCCCCTTTCATGACTTTACATGCTGCATGGATAGGGACTCCAGCAGGAAGTCTTCCAGTGCATTAAACTGGTGTCCTCCCCAGAGCTGACTGCTTTGTTACCATGATGGTTGCTTCCTCAGGTACATGGGAGCTTGGCTCAGATATCCTTCTGGAACATGTGAATTTTCTAACATGATGGCCACCCTATTTCTGGACAGAAATCATCTCACAAAAGTCAATCCTCTTCTCACAGGTTCCAGAAATTGCCAGAACACAAACAGAACAGAACAGAAAGCAGGTTAAAAACTGGGGTCTTCTCAGTCTTCTACGCCTTTTCTGGGAAATACTGAGATATACGTGCCCATTGTCTCAGTACTTCCCCGTGAAATACCAGTATCAGTGCTCCCCTCAGCTGAGGGTGGGCTGGGACATGGGTCTGTGGGTGGGGTTTCCACACAGAGGGCACGCTGTAACAGCACAACAGTTTCCACACCTTGGTTCGTGTTTTAGCAGTTCACTGCCTCCTGTGAAAAGGAGATTATTTGTGCCTGTTAACATTTCCATGTTCTTAGACTCAACAGAATGTCTTAATGCGATAAATTGCTCAATAAATATATAAAAGTTTGTTATTTTTAAACTGGTGTGTCTGATCTAAAAGCAGAGTGCCAAGACGTGAAAGATTGACAAACTATGCAGCAGTACACAATGATGGATATGCTTAAGTAGAGTAATTACTTGCTCATAGTATGCTACTTCTTTTGCTGGTTCCAAATTTTGATCTATAACATGAGTCATGCACATTTATTATTTCAGACAGAGCATCTTTTTTCTCAAACTAAATCTTTCCTTCGCGATTTAAGAAAGGCTGCCCTCTTAAAATAGTCTTAGAGAATGTATCTTTACCCCTCAAAATACCTTTAAAATTCTACAGAAGCATCAAAGAATATAATGGAGGTTTAATTCTTATTTGAAAATAGAAAAAAAATTCAATTTAAAATACATAAATTCTTCTCTTACCTTTCTAATGAGTGCAAACATGCATTCCAAATCACTGTGATTTTGAACACATCTCTCCATCGCTTCGAGGGACAGAGACAATCCTTGCTTAACATATTCTTCAGTACTTTACAGCAGTAAGTGAGATAAACCATTCTGGTAACCTCTCAATATACTTTCAATCCTGGAGAAGCCACTATGATTTTATAGCAGAAGTAAAACTCACATTCACGTATCATAGAATCACAGAATAGTTTGGATTGGAAGTGACCTTTAAAGGCCATCTAGTCCAACCTCACCTGCAATGATCAGGGACATCTTCAACTACATCAGGTTTCTCAGGCCACTGTCCAACCTGGCCTTGAATCGTTCCAGGAATGGGACATCTAACACCTCTCTGAGAAACCTGTTCCAGTGTTTCACCACCTGTCTATATGCAGGAACAGGATGGAGTCAGATGGTGGCTTGTTAACATGAAGAAGACCATTACAGTGGCAAAATCCCTCTAGAAATAGTGGAAAAAGTAGCTTACGTATAGTGTTAAAGGCCATTGCAGTATAAACATAGATTTGCCTCTAATATATTTGTGGAATGGTGGTAGCTGGGAAAAAAATCTGTAAATAGCATATTATTTTCAGGAAACATGAGATAATTTTGTAGGCATAAGTGATTGGAGTGCAGATCTTTTGGACAAAGGCACAATTTAGTGTCAATTTCTAAAATTTAAAAATTCAGGACCATACTATTTGGAGAAAAGTGTATCCTTATTCAATTAGATTGAATGATAAGAAGCATAATTGTATCAGTGCATGTTCTAGGCCTTTCTGATTGTATTTCCCTGCCCTTGATTGAAAAAAAGAAGTAATTCTAACCAGGGAAAAATGAATACATGAGGATTTTTTCTTTTTCTTCTTACTGAAGATTTTAGAAGAGGTGTTTAAAAAGAAAAAAAACCCACCAAAATCCACTTATTTTCACTTTGCTTCTTTATTATCATGGAGATATTTTTCCCTTTTTCGGTCTAGTAAAATGTCAGTGTGACTGTTTTTGCTACAGATCTGAGGGCTAAATATGTGTTGCATTTAAAATCAGATTATTAATCTTTTTCAATAGCTGGAAAACAAATGACAACCTAGGGTTTACAACAGCTGCTGTGGTTGAATAAACCATGAACTGTATATTATCAGGTGAATATCTCTGCTGAGGCTGTAGGCACATCTGAAAGCTGTAGGATATTAAAAAATAATTTGTTTTTTTTATTAACCATGGCATCCTACTGAGTAAATTAAAAGTAACTTTTGATTGCTGATGTAAAGAGTTTTTGCTGTGCTTTAACATGCACCATGTATTTCTCTCAGATTGGCAGGGTTAGTTACTACCTGGTTATTACATATTTCAGGTTAGTATGCAACATTTATTCTACTAAAAATGAGAACTTAAATCCTCATTAGAGAACACTGCTTCTGCTGGTTTTTTGGTTTTGTTTGTTTTCTTTTTTTCCTGAAGTGCAGACACTGGTTTATCTGTTGATTGTTCATTGTTGTAATGCACAGATAACGGGGAAGCTTGTGCAAAAAGGTTTGTTGAGTTGCTGAGAACACAGAAGAGGTACTGATGATATAATTTTCCATGCTTATTGCAGAATGTGGGAATGGTAGTACGGAACATAGGGAACGTATTTTGTACATTTCGGGGTTTTTTGCTGGGGAAGGTCACCAATACAAGGTGAAACGGTTATACAAGGCAACTAAGTGATGTAAAGATTGGTTAGCTCTTCACTAGCAACCCAAAGATAGTTAATTATCAGATATTAAATATTCAAAGCTATACAAATTAGTTGGAAGGATATACCCCAGAAATGAAAGAATAAAATATAAAAATTCACAGAAAGAAGAGAAATGCACGCTTGCTATAAAGGATAGGTAGAGTTTGCAGCTCTTTAGACTAGCTCTTCTGTCTCATCAACATAATCTTAATGTTTCTAATATCTCATAGTATTAGGATCATAACCTTAATGTCCGTAGTAGTATCTTTCTATGTACCCCAGCCATTGTAAGAACTGAATATTTTAATATGTTTTTATATATTTTACTTGGGCTAGAAAAAAAGAAGGACATGACCAGCATTGTGGACACATCTAAACAACACAAATTTATTTTGGGAAAAAGACCTATGGATA
>JAOXNG010000012.1:136300852-136321521 GCA_028566535.1 Scolopax minor
ATGGATTTAGGTGAAGGGTTCTGGTAAAGAGTCTGGAACTCATTAACCACACTTGGCCAGCGTGTATCCGTAGCCATCCAAACTTTTCAGGGGGTGAAAGCCAAAGTTTTGGTGGATGTAGCACACTATCATCTTAATCCACCCTTGACAGCTAACAGAGGTAAATAAAAACTCAAGGCCTATGATGTTTTCAATATGATAAAATTAGATTTCATTAGTAATTCCATAATGCATGAGTTACCATTGCAAACCTCCAGCCTATCAAACTAAATTATAGAATACTGCCATTAAGCTGGTGCAACAAAAATAAGCAAATGCATTTTTAGAGTTTAAATTGTTAAGAAAATAGATATTCAATCAAAAAATAATCTGTATCAAGTTTGTTGTGTTTACCTGAAAAAACAAACTCTTCCTAGCAACTGCTTAAATGAATCTTACAGATGCAACATGCCTTATTAGGGGCCTTTGATTAAAAAAATATGGATTGTTAATACTGTATTCTGAGTCATCTATTTTCCCATCTGCTAGTAATTCCTACAATATGAACTATCAACAGAATGGCTAACAACGATAATTTTCTATGGCAATTGCAAAAGTGGGTTGCCTATAGCACTTTCTAAGCTTTAACCAGTGCATGCCTTGGATTGTTCTGTGTTGTTAGTGGCCTCAGGTAGGAGAAACTCTTTCTCTCCAGCTGTTCCCTTCTCTCTGCTGAGCAGAGTTTCCTTTTTCTCTTACGGAATGAGCTTCACTGATGATTTCAAACTCCTTTTTACTAGTATAAAAAGTTAGACAAGTCGGGATACAAAAAGTACAAGGCGAGCCTTTCTGACCGATCTTTGTAGACTATGAATTCACACTCAAAATCTGTGAATCTCACTTACATAGTATTGTCTCAGGCCTGTGTGCAAGGAAATACTCTGTGGTTACTGCCGTCTGTTCAGCTGCTCCCGTGCAGCAACGGGGGGAGAACTGCTGTGTGTTTGCTTAGACAGCAAATCACTCTGACCTCGTACAAGCAGTGTCAGGCCATGAGCTGTCCTGAGACAGGCACCGGCCACAGGTCAGAGCTCTGACACGCTGTCCCCCCCTCCCTGCTGTCACTACAGGGGGCACATCAGTCCCAAGGAAACAAACTTGGATGGGGGATGGAGTGAGAGCATTTATTTCAGGATGCCTGAAGAGCAAGTCTCCTTGTTGCAAAACGTAAAACACTGAGTTATAAAAATATAAAAGGGACTTCATTTAGTATCATTATTTTTGACAAGTGATGAGAAGGACCAACAACCTAACTTTCAAATGTTGAAGTTCGTTCCATAGGACTGCAGTTATGTTAAATATTTTGAAGGATAAAATAAGCACATAGCACTTAAGAGAAAATTAATGACAGACAACTTCATGTAATTAAAAAAAAAATCTTTTAAGGTATAAAATTGTATAAAAATGTCCAGTGATTAATTCCTATTTTCACTAGTAGAATTCTTTCTGCTCAGATACTAAAACTACATCATTTTAATTAACAACACAAAGCTAAATCTCAGTCACTGCCATCAAAACTTTTCAGCTCTAGAAAGCTTTTCTTAGCTTCATATAAAGTAACATTTCAAAAGCAAACCACCAAGGGGAAAGAAAGTTTTCTACGGAATTAGTGCATGCTATCATTTGCATACCTTTGTTGAATACTGCCCAGGGCTCTCCTTTGAGTACATTAAATGCTGCCAATCCTAAAATTCAGAAATCATGAGCTGGGTCCTCCACCTTCATTAAATTATCTTTAAAAATTAGATACCTAAAATAAGAATTCTTAGGAGGAGGGAAATGTCTTTTTATTTTCCCTTTTAATTTCTGAGTCATGAGGAGGCAGCTAGAATCTAAGTGTTTCTGCAATTAAAAGGGCTTGAAAGTTCAGAGAAAAAAATTCTAGGAACTTATAACTTTAATGAATAATCTTTACTACAGGAATTGAAATCTAAGGAAAAGCTCAGATTATCATGAAATATAGTGTAAAATTAGTGATATACTCACTCTTGCATGTTGCAATTTTTCACAGGTCCTGACAAAACCATGTTTTGTGTATGAACACTTTATCATATCCTAAGAACTTCAAATATAATTTAGACTGTTTTTTACCCACTCTAACAGCTGATGTTTGTGTAGTTGGGAGGTTTAAAATTTTCACTAAAAGTTATAAAACAACACAGAAGAATCTGAACATGGGAAAATAAACTGCAAGCAATGTATCTCAAAAACCTGGTAGCTAGCAAACATTCATTAATAAGTGCCTCTGAGGCAAATCTTTAGCATCTGCCAGATAATACACTTAATAAATTTAATTTTAAAAGTGTACAGAAGGAAAAAATCCTACCATTCCCTCTTTTCTCTGCTATTTACAGTGAGTGTATTGTTACATTACACGCTTAAAATTGAGTCTACTGAAGCATGACACTTAATTTGCTATCGACCTTTCTTTAGACTCAAATCATCCATCACAGACATTTAAAAAAATATCTTTTAAAGTATCGAAGGCAAAAATTCACGGTTTGAAATGCCTTGGAGAAGATCTTGGTGGTTTTTTAAATATTGTGATTTTCCATACCAGGCATCTCAAGCCTAATGGTACAGTTAGCCCTGAAGAATACTATAAATGTTTACCGGAACTCCCAACAGAGTAAATAATCTAAAGCTTAGGAAAACCAGTCCATCTGGATACTCACTATGCTATTTAAACTTGATTGCAAATATGCCCACACAGTGCCGATAGCAAAGCAGCTACCACACCTGACCTAAAAATATGCAGGATTTCCCCCCAGTCCTTTCTGCTTATGGAGAAAAAAAACCAAAACAAAACACAAAACATGGGTAGAAAAAACAAACCAACAAAAGCCCAACCTTTTGAAATATTGCCCAGCAAAAATACAATGCTTTGAAACTAAGAGAATTCATTTGCTAGAATTCTTAGCGCACTAAGTAGTATCAAAAAGTCAGCATTTTACTTCCAGCAATCTGTAGCTCTCCAGGGCAAGTATTTTTTGTTGTCTTTCAAAATGAGCTCAGCTACCAGCAGGTACGTTACTGCGCCCTGGAGTTCAGCAGATCACATCTCAGCAAACTGCCGTTATCATTTAGCTATATGCACGCAAATTGTTCCTTTCATATTCAAAATTTTTCTCAAGTTAAGGCACTGCCTTCTTGACAACTGATTCCTTCTTGAGAAGACAATTTTTACAATGTTCAGAAAATAAGTTTTACATATTTTTACGTTTCTGCCAATCTACATGTAGACGGAAGCTCTATTAAGCACTGAGATATTTGGGATCAGAACCATTTTTTTAAAAATTAAAACCATTCAGTTAAGAGCTACTAACATAAAATAATATAAAAAAAGAGAAAGATGCTCCCAGTTTTGCTAAAGTACATTGTAAAAGCAAATCCATATTGGGAAGTAAATTTAAAGATATACATGAAATAAAAGTCCTGGGGTTAAAAAGAAAACTGTATTAAAGGCTACAAGTTTATGAAATACATAATGATATCACTTAAAACTATTTTTCTTTAATAGTTCAATTTAAGATTATTTTAAAAATAAAAAATCCCCACTGAATAATGAGTTATGACACAAGATATAGACATGTGGAGAGATAACCCTGAAGTTAAAACCAGACCCAGGAAACCGTTCAACCCGAAGAGCAACAGAAGAGCTAGAAGAATTTTAAACCTTAGTATCCTACTCGGGGACAATACAAGTGAATCTCAAGTTTCTTAGATGTACATGTTCATGTAACATTAACATGTTCATTAACAATATTAATATTCAGAACTGAAACAAAAATGGATACAGCAAAACTAAATTTTCCTAACAGGAGAACTCTGTTGGACCATCCAACACAAAACACACACACAAATTTATATCTTATTTGCTGGGCAACCTTCACTTAGTTATATGCTTTATAAGGAAGACAATTCAGTTCAGTTTAAACCAGCCAATTTAGAAAGGATTTAGGAAAATAACACAGCGTATTTAATATATGGCAAAATGATAGACATGCTGTTTGCTGGGTTTTATTTCATGAAGAAAGCATTCTGATAGTCACGTACAACAGCGGATGTGTTTCAGCCACTTTCAGTATAATATGGACAGGAAAAAATCCTATAGTCCAGAAATTTAGGGCAGTTTATAGACAACAAATGCCAGGTTTCTTAATCCCTGGGGAAGAAAATACAGCAAAGGCATCAAAAAGACAGCAAAAGTGAGTCATCATTTGATAGGGGATAGCCTGCAAAACATCAGAATGAGCAGAATGTGAACAGCACAACCAAAGAAAGCCAGGGCTGAGCAGGGACATTTAACTGAGCTGTTAGTCGCAGCGCGGAGCAAGGGAGATCCCTGCCTCCGGAAAGGCACACAGGTTATCCTCCTGGGAGAAGCCAGGCATTTAAAGCATTTAGGAAACCTCCTTATCATGCTCAAGAAATGAGCAGATTTTTTTAAAAATAACTTTACACTTTAAGAAATAGTTTATTAATTCTTCTTAAAACTGCTTTCTATTGAAGTCTTAGCTAGAAATCATCCCAGTACTGCAGAGTTTCAGTGGATTCATTAAAGTGGATTAGTTTTTCTTCTGACAGAATGCTCCAGCTATGTATTTGTGAAACACGGCTTAAATAAACACCACCAAATAATATTTAACAAATGTGATAAAATCCACCTTGTGATGGTTTAAGTCTAGTAGACAGCTGCTGTCTTGCTTCTAACACAGAGGAAATCAGATCTAAAATAGGTGAACAAATACAGAAATGGATAATCTATCTAATAGCACCACTGAGCTAGCAGCTTTTAAAGAATACATAGTACCTTTTCCTTTACAGACATGTAATAAGTTACTCTCACTACATGTAATATACTTAGAAATGTCCCAAAAGTACGAAAATACAGGAGATAATAATTGATAATAATTCCTGTCAAAATGCATGAATCAACAAGCATACAACTAAAAGCAATCCTAAATTAAAACACTATATGTTCATTAACTCATGTTAATGAACAAGAAAATCAGGCTCTCTCTACACTGAACAGTACACTTAATCATAATCTAATTTGATTCTTTAAAACATAATTCATTCTGTGAAAAGTGTATGCCCACTATGTATTTATGTTTTCATTTAAAAATTCCATTTATTCATTGAACAAGATTCAATGATTCAGTGGCATGTTCACTTACTGAGTCCAGAACTGCCAAAATCATTTGCCAAAGAAATATTTTATTACCAAATATTTTGTCTATGATTCAAACATTAATGCAATCAAGCCAAATATTAGCATAGTTCTTTCCTACCTTCAGAGTATTATCTCCTAGGAAGGTCTACAGCATTTGATTGATTTGTTTTGTCACAGAGTACAGAACATAACTAGTTTGTTTAATTAGGTTTTTCAGATTATAATATGCAGATATAGTTGTGATTTATTAATCAATGCAAACAGTAATGTACAAGCTTTTCACAGAATCATAGAATCGTTTAAGATGGCAAAGACCATTGAGACCTAGTACTGCCAAGTCCACTACTAAACCATGTCCCCAGACACTACACCTACATGTCTTTTAAATGCCTCCCGGGATGGTGACTCCACCACTTCATGGAGGGTCTGTTCCAATGCTTGACAACCCTTTTGGTGAAGAAATTTTTCCTAATATCCAACTTAAACCTCTCCTGGCACAACTTGAGGCCATGTCGTCCTCTTGTCCTATCACTTGTTACTTGGGAGAACAGATCAACCCCCATCTCACAACATCCTTCTATCAGGGAGTTGTAGAGAGTGATAAGGTCTCCCCTCAGCCTCCTTTTCTCCAGGTAAACAACCCCAGCTCCCTCAGTGGTTCCTCGTAAGACTTGTGCTCTAGGCCCCTTACCCACTTCGTTGCCCTTCTCTGGACATGCTGCAGTTTGTGACAACACTGTTCCTTAATCCCACTCCCAATTTAGAGTGCTCACTATTCCACTTCTGCATCTCTGGAGTAAATTATGTCAATTGTACAGTCTGCAACCAGGGAATGGTATGAGCTCTGCAAACCTGTATGATGTAACCTAAGTCTCAGAAGAATCTTTCTGGCCTCTCTGCTAGTTTTCCAATTAATCTCTTGAGTGGTTTCTATTCCAAACCTATCTAGGTTTCCATTATGTTTCATTTTTCTAGATTTAAAATCCATAGAGAAAAGCAAAAGAATTGTAAGATCTTACTCATTGCATAGTATATCAACATTAATATGCTACATTCTGAATTTGAACATCTGTAATGTTCAAGTGTCTGTAACTTCAAATCTAAATCCTTCTCCAGAAAAATGCTGTTGGGAATTTAATCTAGTTTTTAGAATTGATTTAGTATTCATGATTTGGAAACTGAAGTAGAACCAAGGGCCTCATCTATATTGTTTCCAACCCTAACTACCAGGGCAGAAAATCGTGAGAGCTCCAACTCGTGCCAAACAATCTATCCAGCACATTCCTAGACCATATAAAAAGGATCAGGAAAATATGAGACAGAAAAATGCATTCCTCAAATGCAAGGTGTCAGTACTCAAGCAAAATCTTTGCTCAAAGTAGTCAATGCCATACAGCTCACAGGCTCATCTTTAAATAGAATTATGTGTTTCACAACTGCACTTTCAGAAATAATTAAAATCCAAAGAAAATATGATTTCATTTTACAGTGCCTTGTAAAAGTAGCTTAATTGTTCAGACCATCTTCAGGGTAGTGCTCTTCCAAAGTAAAGACAAAAATATAAACAGGGAGGTTACTAAATGCTCTTGCAATTTATTTATAATACATCACTGAGGTTTCTGCTTACAGAACATCCATTATAACAATTTGAACAGTGTGCTGCATTCAAAAACATAACACTGAAGAGAAACAAAGTACAAATTAATGGGACTGGTCACATATGAAGTGCCATTGTTCAGAGTTTGAAAGAATAGAGGGTGTCAACAACTCCCTCGTCACCAACAAATCTCACGCGTACACGTGAGCACAAACAAATGCAGGGAAACACAGGCTTAGTGTCAAAAAGGTTGTGTATCTGTCCTGGACACTCTATATTAAATATGACTTTAGCAACGTACACGTATTCTTGATCCAGTTACTGCATGTGTCTGGATGGGGACATTAGGACTTACTGTTGAAGAAAAATTACACTCGAAAAGGACTTACTAATGAAGAAAAAGAAGAAGAAAAACTACTCTTATATAAAAATATAGCATACATTCATGAATTAATGCTAATTAAATTCACCTCATGGCAGAAGGATGCAAGAAAAAAGTAATTGTGAATATCTTTATAATGTTTACACCCTGTCACAAGTAGAAAACAGCACCATAACAAGTACTGTTAAACTGGTATTAACATACAGCAACAAATCCTAAGAACCACAGAGATGTAATAATTTAAAATGCCCCCAGTGCTGGTCTCCTCTCCCCTTTCCACCCAAAGCAGAGATGTATTTTAATTTGGAAATTCAAATGATTTTCTGGGCAGATTCTACGGGTGATAGAGAAGTGGATTTTGGCTTTACGCCACCATCTTCATAAAATCTGTTATGGTTTTGAACACAAACTGTCTTTTTGAACCACTGCACACAGAGAACAGTGGACCGACTCACCAATTCTTTTCTCCCAGAAGAATCAAGCTGCCAGCTCAAGGTTGGATGGGAGAAAAACTAGACCTCTTTTTCTGCTTTCTGTCTTTGAGACTTGCACCACTGCTGACACAGCTGGAGAGAGAACTTGCATTCTTATGGCCTCAAATCAGAGTGTAATCAAAGACTAGATGTCCCAGCACCCTATTGTAAGAAGTGTTACGCTAACAATTTAAGAATGCTAGAGACATGAAGGAGGCAATGTTTCGTTGGGGTTTTTGACAGCACTGAAAATGGAAGGTTTTCATTATAATAGTCCTACTTAATCTCACACACATGCACACAACTGAAATTACAAATACTGTGTATACTACAGGACTTCACAATGCTGTAAAATCAAAAATATTAGAGAAAATTATTTCTTTTATCAAATTTTTCTGTTATTCACCATAGGCTCTACTAAAAGGCACAATGAGTGCAAGTAGTGACTTCAAAATACTTAAAAATGCAAATATATGAAGAGATATTTTAAAGTAGTAACACAATCATTTTGTATACTTGAAAAACTGTGGACCTGGTCCATTGGTCCAGTTTTTAACAAGTAATTTTGATTGCTTCCATGAGCGATTGTTTTCATGAGCGATTCTGCCTTCAAGCATTCAGAGCTATTAGCTTCTTGCAGTCCTCACCTATTTCAATCTCAAACCACATTCCTCTTTGCTCCATCAGTATCTCCTCTTGCTTTAAACACAACCTTAGAGAAGTATTTGAAATACCTGAAATATCAGAATATCATTATGTTGTTTTTGACATTAGTATCTCCAAACATCTTCCATTCTGGGAGCTTATACTTATGCCATCTGATGGTCTGCCTTGCATAGGGAACTCCAGTAATTATGAACTAAATGCCTACTGACCTGGCTGCTGCTGCTACTGCTAGAATTCCAGTCATGTTTACCAGATCCTGGCCATTAGAATAACCATTGCAAAGGAGTAGTTTTAGTGATTTAACAATTTCTCCTGCTTCCATAAATGTATTCTATTTCTAGTCTCCCAAGTCGCATCACAATGCATAACAGTTTGCCTAGAAGGAGCAACCTTGCAGAAATACATGGTAATTTAACTTAATCACATTAATTACCTGAACTATGCTGAAAATATTTCATCTTTCGCTCAAAAATTTAATATCATGCAAAATTTTGAAAGCAGTATTGCTTGAAAATTGCCACATTTGCTATTTATTGTTGCCATAACAACCACAGAAAGTTGTGTAAGAAAATGCCGAGCAATAAAGGACAAAACGCCATAGAAACAGATAAGAATAGCACAAGTTGTGTCAGCACTAGCCCCAAGGAAAATTTTAAGCACAAACAAGTTCATGGATAGAATTATAAAAAAATGTAGGGAAATAGAAAAGGGTAGTTAAGGTGTGGAAATCAACACACAAATCAGCACACCGCCAACGTTCCCCAACAGAAATGACATGTAGATTAGTTGAAAACTCTAAGAAAAATAAAACACATTAGAGAAATTCAGCACAGATTGTGACAGAAACTTGCTTCAGGTTTCTTTTTGGTTTGTTTTTTGTTTGTGTTTTGTTTTGGTTTTTTTGTTTGTTTTTTGTTTTTTTAATCTCTTGTTCATAACAATACTGCTGCAGTGTTGCATGATATAAATAGTTAAAAGCCCTCAAAACCAGAATACAGTAATAGCTAAATTGATGCCAGTTCTACACGATTTTCTAAAATTCCCTCCAGCAGAAGGAACTAACAATTGACTTGGGAAGTTATGAAGGAATTCAAATGTAGGGATCTATTTTCCTGTAGGTCAACCCACTACTGCACTGTATAATAAATGTAAACATGAAATGATATCATTTCATCTCTGCTCCTCACCTTTCCAACGACCTTTTGGAAAAAACATCCTGGAGCCTGAATTTTGTTTGACATGGGAGCCATACAGGCTGGATAATATAACATTCCTACCTGCGAGCAAAACACCTTTAATGCATTTATTTCTCCTAAAATAAAGATAAATGTTATACAGATATCTCTATATCAAAGCTAAAATCAACACACAGACCAGTCAAAAATCAGAGTTCTGTGTACAGTAGAAGAAATAATACATTTACGGCTCTTTGTTTAAAGAATTAACAAAGCCAAAACTCGAACTTCTCTCTAGTAAAATTCCTTCTTGAATGTTATCCACTGACTTGTATTGAGAGCATAATCAAGAAAAAAACACTTTCTTTTCACATATCTCATTTCAAAGAAGGGCAAAAAAGCAGATGAGATTAAAATGGAGCTCAAAGACGGTAAATTTAGATTTGATTCAGCAGACATATGGAAACCATTATATAACGAAGGGAATTCTTGCATTAAAAAGTTAGTTCAGGTGAGATGCATCTAAAGCAAAGACAAGAATCTTAACAGAAAGAACAACCTTGATTTGTTGCTAATAAAACGGCAATAAAACTTGGGAGGAGTCTAAAAAAGGATAAGGATTAAGGAAGCACTTCATTCTCTACTTAATCTCATCTAATGAAAGGAGGCAGCCAAAAGGGTCAGTCCTGCCATGTGAAACCCTTGGGCTCCTGACCGTTTCCTTGCATGAGATCTACCAATTCTGCAACTGCGGGGTGAACTGCAGGATGAACTGACAAGTGTCAGATGTTTTTTAAGCAAGTTGAATTGACTCAGCTGTCTGTCTACCAGACTGCTACAATCAATACGAAGAGAGGAACAGAAATGAGCAGGTGCCTGTTTCTGCCATGCCTCTTTCTTTCCATAAATCACATCTTCTGAATAAGTCTGGAGTAAGATCACAGCCATCTATCCCTGGTTCCAAGGTCAACACACCAGAAGGCCAAAGACAACAGCTACTGACCTCAGACCACAACCCATACTTCAACACAGGTATTGATCTGGTCCCTTTTCTCAGGGGCTAATAATAGTAACAATTAGTAGTATTGAAACCCGCCGCAAATTACCTTCTTTTGAAACCTCCACTTTTGCCAAATTTGGACAATATAACTCAAAAATTATCAGAACAAATAGCACAATCACATAAGTCTCTTTTCCCAAGGCAACAGAAAAAAATAATATACAGCTAGATTGCACAAAAATCTTCTTTGTACAAGGTAATTAAAAATTGTAAATACCAAGAGAGAACACAGAGTAAAACTGAGTATCCCATTTTGGATAAGTATGGGCAGGAGGCGTGTGTCATAAAAAACTATGAAAGATGGCCATGCTTCTATGAAAAAGTGAATAAAATTGATTATATACACTACAACTACTAAAAAAATAATCATATAAAATATTTCCCCAAAGCTCTGGCAACAGGATTAGTAGTTTCCTCAAATTCAGTCTGCAAGCAGAACTGCACACAAGCAGCATAAATACAACAGTGAGGGGATTCTGCTGGGCTGGGGGTAAAACAACAGAGGTTTTTCTCTTTCTGGCGTTCAGCGCACTTCAGAAGAAGCACAGAGATGGTGTATCCTTGGCACATTTTAGGACTCATGTTATATTTGACAGGGGAATAATAAGACTGCCCTACCTATACCAAAAATGGATGGGGATCTCAAAATCCAACAGCTGCAAGTGAAAACTTCATCCCGGTAAACAAAGCTTTTTTATCAATTATTTCTTGTGGATTTGGGAATAGCAGACATAGAAAATTAAATAGTACATTTTTTTTGTATTTCACAAAGTTGTTGTTTTTTAAATGCAAAATATACACAGTAAATGCTATGGTACAATCATCAGACCTTACCAGTGGATTACACAATTCATGCTTTTGTAAATGTTTTTGTAACAGCACCTTACAAAACAAAATACTGCAAGAATTTCTTAAGTTTTCATATCTCTTCCTTATATGAATTAAAAATATGAGAAAAATGAAAATGGAATAAAAGGAATAGAAGAAGAAACTAGCACTATAGATTCTTTTACTCTCTAGGTAAGTCTTTTCACATTACAAAAAGAATGTGAATTATGACCCAATAGTGGATGTAGGTGAGGATCTACTCAAGAGCTGCATTTATACAACAATGAATTTTAAAACAAATCTAACTTATCAAATATATTTCCAAAAAGCCTTCACACCCTCAAAGAGGAAGAAATACCATCTTTGGAGAAAAAGCTGAAGGTGTCGCTGAGAGTCCACCCTTTATGTTGCTTCAGTGTTACTGCTGAGGTCCTGACCTGGGTTCAATTAACTGCTTAGGCAGCCCTTGGCTGAATTTGGAAGGATTCTGTTCTCAGAAAAGCCTTCATCGACTTGGCATCACATCTTCACACTGTTGTGCAAAAGCATCACTTTATCAAAACCATAGGAAATTTAAAAGCAGTAGATGAATTACAGAGTCCACCATTGTTGTGATAGCTCTGATGAAAACACAAAGACAATCTTAACGTTTCAACAAAAATGTTGAAACTTTTTAACATATATAACTTTTTAACATATATAACCATTAAAACCAACACAATTAATTGCAATAAAAGCTTATGGCACAGTCTCATCAGGAACCATTTCACCAGACAGTGAATGTTTATTAGTCAATTCTTTGTCCTGTGAATGAAAAGGCGTCTGTGGGCCTACTGAATATAAAAAACGGGGCAAAAAGCTTCTGCAAGTCTTGCAAAATAAGTTACTGCATAGCCTACTAAAACTCTCCAAATAGTGAGATTCTATGACACTGCAAGAAAAACGTACCTTACTTCTGAAGTAATGACACCTTTTACTGAAAAGGACTCCAACACCTCATTCATTTTTACTTCACACTCTACAACACGTAACACTGAGGTGAAAAGGTGTTACTAAAGCGACGGGCTCAGGTTATCCCAGCCTAAACAGGCAAACCAAAGGCAGTGGGAATGGGAGGTTTTCACTCACTGCATCCAGGGCAGGACACATTCCTGGACCGTGTGGTGAGCTATGGCATACCTAACCCCTGGGGCAGATGGCTTTTCACCAAGCAAAGCTTGACATGCAGTCACATGTATTTAGATTCCCCATATCACATCATCATGACGTATGCGCTCATTTAAAGGATTCAGCTAATTTCAGGTGGCTGTTTTTTAAAAAATTTCAAAATTAGAACTAGTCTGATATGGGTACTGTCAATGACAAAGTTCTCAGTGGTTAGGTTCAGCCTAACCTTTAAATATCTATACTGTAAAATACCACTTCTTAACATAAGCCTCCCACAGACAAAAACTAGAAGCCCTTCTGTACTCAATATGTGAAGTCACCTCATATATCCCATTCAAGAAGGAAGCAATGGGAAATTTTGGCAAGCAAGAGAGACAGGAAACTCTCCATAATGTTTTCTATGATTGTCCACCTAGAGATGAACTTCCTAAAGCACCAGTGTCAGCATGAGCCTGACTTTTATAAAAAGCAACATAAAGACATTTACCAGCCTCCAGAGATGTGTTCTGTAAATGTCCCTAAATTAATACAAAGTCCTGCTGTATTTACAGCAAAATTCTATCTCCTGATTGCTTCAGAAGTAGAGATGACTGCAATTAACAGAAGAAAAAAACTGCATTTTTACTCTGCATAGGCTTTTTTTAATGTACTAGCATGTACTAATGTAATAGCAAAGATTCAACAGCGAACATCACATCAAGCAGAAAAACTCACTTAAAGAGTATCAAGTATGCAAGACATTACTTGCACATAAAAATACAGATTCCATTACTATGAACGCATTGAACACAGTGATTCTAGTTGAATTTCACAGAAGGTTAGTTGTGATCATGGACTGCCTGGCAGCAAGTACCATGTATTTAGATGAGTACAAGGTAAAACAAAAAATGAAGTTTGCTGGCTCAATCAGCTAAAAAATAAAACTAATAATAAAAACCCCATATGGATAAGCCATCCAGCTTTCACTTAAATGCCTGACACTTACTCAGTTGATAACCACCTGCATACAAAGTCCTTGGCAGCTTTAAACTATCTTTTTTCTTTCTTTTTTTTTTTTTTTTTAAGAATAAAATATTCTTCAAGCTATTTCCTATCATATCAAGTACAAACATGCTTTCATTTAACTTCTGGAATGGAATGTGTCTTATTTTAATCTTTCACTTTTGTTCAGTTGAAGAAACTTGTATTGTTGATAATAAGAGACAAGCCAGACCTTACTTAAATGCGATTTATACTCTGTGTTTATCTATTCACAGGGACATTGCATTCCAAATTGATAACTACTTGGGTTTGTGGGGTTTTTTGTTTGGTTTTGTATTCTTTTGGTTTCCATGTTTTTAATGTAGTCAGTCCTGCAAAAGCAGCTGGCAGCGTCACCAGACTCCTGCGTCAGTCGTTTCATACATCAGGCACCCATTTCAATTTTTAGCTGAAAAACTCTAGTATGCATTCCATAAATCACAGTCTGGTAATAGACAGGGCATTTCTGTGGCTCTGGCACCAACACCTGCTTTTGCTAAGGGGACTGCACGTTCCCAGAGAGGAACATGCTGCTTACAGACCCTGCAGGTATAGCTGTAGGTGTATACATGTAGAACTTCTTTCTTCCAGTGCCTTGTCAGAACCCAGCACAGAAGTGTATGTACATTATCAGCTTCAGGTTGGACACGTACAGGGCAGGTGCCAGCTTCACTGTCCAGGGCTATAGAGCCCCTGAAGTGCTATCTAGCAGAGGAGTGTTGGCAGCTGGAGGATGTTACCATCAATTAACGACAGTTCCAGCAGACTGCTCCAGCACCACACAGCCCAGGTACATTCTATCACCTTTGCTGGCTTTTTGAGACTGGCTTTACAACGTACAGCTCAGACCAGTTGCTTTGTTTTCCAAATTAAGAGTAGGATTATCACGTAATAAGAAACCAGTGCAATTGTTTGGCAGCAGGTTCCAAGAAATGAATACTTTTGTGGATCCAAGGTTGTCAAGACAAACTGCAAAAATAATGAACTCATTTTACAGTAGAAGATAAGATTAAGGAAAAAACCCACAGACAATAGAAAACGGGATTAGTTATGTAGCAGTAAACATAAGGAAGACAAAACCATGAAAAGAAATAAGGATATCTTTAGAAAAATAAGAAGTAATCTGACATGAAAGTGATTTTGAATGTTATCATGTTCTCATAATTACAACTAAACAACCCAGAGACACCATTGTCCTCATCTGGGAATTTAACAAGCCTAAATTCTAAAATAGATAATAAGATATAAGCAGAAGATTAAGAATTATCCCCCCATGATGAACCACATGTCACAGTTTCTGGGCTTGTTGAAATTCTGGTCCTAACTCTACAGAAATACAAATGGTAAGAGGAATTACCCAGCTGTTCTGTTTAAGAATTCTGAACTTTCTCCCTCAGGAAACACGGCACAAGCGCGAAGCTCAGCAACTTGCTTCTGGTGACTGCTCTTCTACACAGCTGGCTACACTTGACAGTCCTTTGGAGACACCTCTCTTCAATTCTTGTCACTTTTAGACAGAGTGAAGATGTTGATATAAACTGTGACGAACAGGGGGGCCTCTCACTGAAAAGCATTTCCAAGTACATCATAGTTCTAAAGAAAATGCATAACTCTAAACAATCTAGTTCTTGTAATTTCAACTGCATAGAAGTATTCAAAATACCAAAGCCCATGGAAACAAAGTATAGACATTCCTTGCTTCCCTTGAATTCAGTGAGACCAATTTACAGTATTCCTTTTTTTTTTGTAGAGCATGAAGTTAACTTTCTTTTAAAAAAAATAATTAAAAGCAGCAAAACAAAACAAAACACCACCACTAACAACTGCCCCCCCCAAACAACTCAAAAAACCAAACTCCACAAAAACTCCCACAAAAAAAACCCTCCAAGAGCCAATCACATATCACTTTTGTAAATACTAGCTTAAACATTATGTACCCCTATAACTTTGGACTATTTTTAATTTCTTAAGACAAATCTAAGGGATTTCACTTGCATATATGAAATCACAGCAGCACACTTTATTGTATTTATCTTTGCCTTAACTCTTCCTAAAGAATACATGATACCAAAAAAAAGGATGCTAACTTTGGGAGTTGGAAGGCTATGAAAGTCTCCCTGGTAAAACCAACTTCCATGGGCTCTGCCTCGGACTGGTCATATACAAAATTTACATCCCCACACCATGGGTCAGAGGCACAGAAGCAGTGAATATCATCACTCATAGATGAATTCTGCCTTCATAAAGGTTTGATTACTGTGTCGTACAGTGGTGGAAATTTGCCACCAATGTACTACACAGAGTATTTACAAATGAAGAAATTCAACCCACTAGTACAAAAGTAATCCATTCCTTTTTAGGTATTATTTGTGATGCTTTGAACCAGTTGTTCAGTACCGTGGCTGTCAGTGGAAGTTCACCTTAATAACATTTTGCAGAGTGCCTCAAAGGCTCTCTTACTATCCTTTTTTTTTTTATTCCTTTTCTTTTTTTCTTTTTAAAATTTATGCCATAAAATTGTTCATCATATATATTTTATTTCCATTCAAATTCAACACTAGGCTTGGGAACATATTTATATGCTACAGGTACTTTTGTAAAAATCTGTGAGTAGTTTAATTTAAAAGCCATGGACAGCAACCTAAAGCAATTTTTGACCATGCATAAATAGTTCCATGTGCGCTGTTCATCTGGAGTCTCACTAGAGACGAATAATGACCTTGTATTTCATTCTCATTTACTCTGAATTAGCCAAACCTTGTGTTTTTAATTACATACTTAATACACCTGGCATGGTCTAATTACAGAAAACAAAACATCATTTAAACAAAAGGTGACCTTGAACTTAGTCTATCAAAATACTGGTTTACTTAAAGTTTTCAGTTTTTAACGAACTGCCAAGACATGCAATAGCAATTTTCCAAATGTGATCATATGCCTTTAGAGCAACAGACTTACTGCATTAGGAAACATCTGTACACACTCTTTATGGCTTTCCTCATTATTAATGCAAATCCCTCTTAGATTTCAATAGTGCTATAAACAGTTCTATAGGTAAACACAAAGTTCACACTACTGATACTTTTAATGTGTTCAACTATACTAAATCTAGACTTGACAAGCAGCAGCCTGTTGAAGCAACTTTTTTCAGAAACTAGTTATTTTGTATGGGTACCACAACTATGAACAAAGGAAACAGGAAGCTATATCAAGGACTATATGCTGCAAAAAAGGCAATAAAGGGCTTTGACACAAAAAACTTAAATAGATTTGTTACCCTACTGCTGGAATGTGGTTACTTCCCTACTTGACATTGAGTATGTGCTTAAATTCCTTCTTCAGCTGTGTTGAAGAGTTTCACTCACAAATTGTTTTTACAAGAATGCTTCAATACAGCAGTGAATGGTCTTCACATATTTGATACAGGTTTTTTATTCCTATTTGTGACCAAGTAATGCTAAGAAATTAGGCATAGCATATTTAATAAAGCATCTGAGATTTAAAGTCAACAGAATGTAAAGCCTACACAAAATTCAATAAAGCCTAAGATCTCTGTAATATAACCAGATCGCATATCATTTTACATTATATATATTTTTTTTTGACATTGCAAATTCATTTTAGTACAGGAATAATTTAAGTAAACATTCTCCTCAAAATGTTTCTAGTCATTTCCTTGTTCTTTTCACATTGGTCATTGTTACAGCCCTAGAGATTCCTGCCTCGACATGCCAGAACAGTGAATATATTTCATTTGAGGTAAACTATGTCCACAACAGTATTAAGGAAAGACAGGAATTTAAATTCTAGCATGCTCATCTACCAAAGAAGTGGCTAATTCATAAACAGCAGGCTTTCAAAGATGTATTCTCAGAATATTTGTCTATGTTCTGTATTGCTGACCACCGAGTACTTTTAAAATGGAAACTCCAATGCACAAAAGGTAGAGAAGCTGGGTATTAGAAATTTTGACAAAGTTTCAACATGAGAACAGACTGTCACCTCTGACACAGCCAACGTTTTGAAGATAGATAACAAGGAAGTTAGCATTTTGTACATATAGTAGGTCTGAATGGGTAGATGCAAACAGAAAAATAATTCTTTACTCATCATTAGGTTACATAACTTCATATGAAAATATCCTATGTAGATAAGCAAATACATTCGGGTTATCATGAATGCTGACAAAGATCACTTAATTTACTTGGCTGGCAAAATAAATATGACAGATATTGTCTAAAGGAGAAAAGAATCCCAAACTTTTAATATTCAACCAATGGAATTCAACAAATACATTAAAAGAAATTAAATACTTTGTTACTTTGTACCACAAGTCATATATATATTAGATGTTGATTAAATAATGATATACATAACTTATTATTTAACTGAACTGCAATAGCATCCAAACCAAGACTCCATTACCTGGCACATTCCAAACTGCCCAGAAGGGGACACAAACTAAATGAGGTAAGTTTGTCACAAAGTGGTAGATCATTTGAAAGTGAAGATGAGATACATGGGAGTGAGCAGAATTTATGCTTCACATGAGATCTGATGGCAGGGCTCCTGCATCTTATTCAAGCTCTGCTACGATCTCATTGCAGAATCACTCACTTCGTGTTTCTCTGCCACCATTCTCCTGATAACAGCATGTATTCATTTGTCCGTTACAAAGCCACAATTAAGAAAGTCCTTGAATAAATACTCAAGTCTGAATCCTTCTCACTGTTGTCTCTCAACCAAAAGGTCTGTACCAGTGCATGCACTTTGTTTTAGCTCTACCAGAAAATCCTATTCTCACAACATAGGCTACGCCAAACACACAAACATGGCACTCACTAATATACCGTGAAAATCCTCTGTCATAGGTTCCAACAGTGTTTCATTCCCTTCAGATCTGGCATGGCTATGCTAGTTTGAAATGAAAATAACCCTGTCTGTCAAACAATGCTAGTGACATAAACACAACCTGGAGCAAAATAGGCATGTTATATCAGCACAGAGGAATAAAGCCAGCACTAGTGTTTAAAAAGGTAATCTGGAAGAAAAACCTTGAGACCATGCAGGGCAAAATGCTCTAATATAGCTGAGGTTTTGTGAACTCTGAAAAGAACAGGCACAAAAAATTAAAATGCAATTTATCTGCAAATCAAAAACAGTAATAGTTTTTCCTGGAGTATTTTCCTAAATAAGAGAAAAAAAAATAAAGTTCACCATTTCACAGCACAACACAGGCAAATTAAGATAATCTTTTTGTTCAATTAAATCTGATCCAAATAAACTGACATTATTTAGTCTCTGAACTGTTAAAAGCACACAGTTAATCATTTCTATAGCTAAAACTGCAGCACAATAAACTTGTCAAAAATACTGCAAGACGACAAATCCATGGTGAAAATAAGAATAAAAGTCCTAAAAATCAATACACAATGGTTTTGGTTTGGAATCAAGAGAATCCTAAAAGTTTCAAAGACTGCTTCTTTCAGTTGGCATTCATATTTCTAGTAATGAGATTAATTAACCTATCTCATCCAGTATAAGATACTTTCTTCTTTCAAGCCCTCAACACTAGCCATAAGACATCACAAGATAGTCCATGCAGAAAATAACTCACTCTAAAAAAATTATTCCTACAAACTGCTGGATTACATGAATGAAATACTAAGACTGAAGATAATGGCTCTATATATGCTTTATGCACTACACAACTATTTAATAACCCTGGCAGCTGTGAAGATAAACTGCTTGCTGTCTGCCAGTGGCTTGCCTCTTACTTTTGTGAGACCAATAATTTATTTACATGGTATTTTAAAACAGTTCACACATGAAACAACAGAGTGGGTTGGTTTGTTTTTTGACTTGACAGTGTTTTGTCTTTGTGACCAAAAGGAAAGACTCTGAGCTCAAAAACCTTTTCTCTGTCTAGCACCCACTGTACATGCTCATATCCCTTTGATGCTCATGCGGACTCTCCATCTCTCTGCTGGAGCAGTGAGAGGATAAAAATGTGCCTTTCTTTTCCCATTAGGTGTGCTGTGGTCTCTTTGTGCAGTGGCTTTCACTGATTAAGGAGTTCAACTACTTTTTAGAGGAATCATAAAATAGTTTGTGTTGGAAGGGACCTTTAAAAGTCACATAGTCCAACCCTCCTCCTGCAATGAGCAGAGAAATTTTCAACTAGATCAGGTTGCTCAGAGCCCCATCCAACCCGACCTTGAATATTTCCAGGGATGGGGCATCTACCACTGCTCTGGGCAACCTGTGCCAGTGTTTCACCATTCTCATTGTAAAAAATTGTCTTTCTTCTATCTAGTCTATATCTTCCCTCTTCCAGTTTAAAACCATTATGCCTTGTCCTATTGCAACAGGGGCTGCTAAAAAGTCAGATCCCATCTTTTTTATAAGCCCACTTTAGGTACTGAAAGGCCTTATCTTCTTTTTGCCTTCTCTTCTCTGGGATCTCCAGAGTCTCTCCAACTCTCTCATTCTTTCTTCATAGGAAGGGGAGGTGCATTTGAGTTCAAATTCCTCCTGGCCTGTTTTGGTTTATTCTTATCTTTAGCCACTCAAAGCAACCTACTGTGCAAAGAATTATGCTCTAGACAGACAGCAGTAGTACTTCCTCATGCACATATCCTTGGAGAACTTCCCGCTGGAAGCTAATACTAGAAGCAAAGTTATTTTGCTGGTACAATTTGTACAAGTTTTGCAGGAGATATGAGGTAGAGTGTAAGCAGACTTTGAAGACATTAGTGCTTTTCTGTGAGTTTTTTTTGCCAGGATGAAATGCCATGATGAAACACATGCCACATCACCCCAAGTCACATACCATACCCAAAGTAAGCACCCTAGAGGTAAAGGACCAAATTTGGAGGGAGTGCAGCAAATTCAAGGTAAGCAAAGGGAGAGCTTTGCTCCAGCTGCTCTGGGCCACTGCCATCACCCTCCCCATTGTTACAGGCACCCTGAGACTCCCATCTAATTCCACTTTCCACCTGCCCTCCCCAGTAAATTCCTCTTAAAATGGTAGTTATTTTTGCTCAAAATATTTCCATTGTTTCTTAAGGAATGTTACCCCCCTCC
>JAOXNG010000012.1:136522922-136535763 GCA_028566535.1 Scolopax minor
AGCAAAGGAGGCTGAGGGGTGACCTTGTTGGTCTCTCCAGCTTCCTGAAGAGGGGATGTGGAGAGGGAGGTGCTAATCTCTTCTCCCTGGGATCTGGTGACAGGATGTGGGAATGGTTCAAAGCTGCACCAGGGAAGATTTAGACTGGACATTAGGAAGCTTTTCCCTACAAAGAAGGTGGTTAATCGCTGGAACAGGCTTCCTAGGTGGCCAATGCCCAAGCTGGTCAGTGCTTAAGAGTTTTAGCAACTCCAAGTGGAGACATCTATTGGGTTTTTTTTTTTTACCCTCCATTAAAACTGTAAACCTTGATAGCCAAAAATGGCAGGATAGAAGATGAGAAAGGTGAGAAGATGCGTTGTCATTGAAGCGTCTTAATTAGAATAATTATTAGAATTAGAGTTGAGACTCTAACTTAAAATTCTGGCACATCAAATATTGTTTCTTTATTTTTCACTAAGCACTTATTTTCATTATTCTGAATCTTGATTTTAAAGTCCTGGGACCGGGTCTCTAGTCTGACCTTCTATCTGATAAAGGTTAGGCTCATGCTTCCCAGGAGACCCTCTGAAGCTGCTGGGGAAATGTCAGCTTGTTATATCTGAAGAATCTGGCTAAACCCTTGGCACCTGGTTTCCTGGTGACTTGCTGCATGCAGCAGCTGGCACACTGTGGCTGTCCTATAGAGGTGTGATCTATGCATTGACAGGGTGGCATTTGTTAGGAGTTCTGGACTGACCACCAATTTTTCAAGCAGTGTGACATCCATCTTAGGCCTTGGGAGAGGAGGGGTCTGATTTTTACCAATGAAGAGTTTAATAACTTTGTATTTACTGAGCAGTTTGATGTGAAAGGGGCAACAATGGGCTGATCTCAAGAGCACTACACTCTTACAACTTTAAAATATACTAAACTGTAAGTACTAAGAGATTTTGGAAAAAATTGCCTTTCTGTGGCTTTGTCAATCTTTAATTCCAAATTTGTGTTCTTCAGAATAATGCATGTTATATATTGGTTTAAGTATTTACTTTCACTTTGCTCACTTCTATTTGTCCCTTGAATAGTGACACTTTTTGCAGCAGCTTCATGCAAGGGAGTTGATTTTAAACTGTCTTTTGTTATCAAGGCCATGGTAATCCAAATGTCTCCTTTGAACAGACTAATTGTAGTGTAAGTGCAAGTGATTCTGAAGCCAGTTGCCAAACCCCATTGCACACCACTGATTTGAGGAAGGAGAACTAATTTTGACTTCTGTTTTATGCTAGAGCCATGTTGTTTTAAGTTACAAATGTGTCTTGAATTTTGGTATCTTCCAGTAGTTAATTCACCACTCTTTTTGTTGTTGTTAGGAGCTGAAACTACCATTTACTTTTTTAAGTGGACATATTCATGAACTTCGGATTCATGTGCCATGGACAAAATTGGGATCAGAACCAGTTGTCATCACTATCAATACAATGGAATGCATCCTAAAATTAAAAGATGGAGCTCAGGTAAGAAATGTGGTGATTGCTGTCCTAACATTAAGAGGTTAATGAGAATAATATCTTATATAGGTCACTTTCTTTAAAGCCATATGAAGCATAAGGCATGTGAAGTTGTGGTCCCTGTTCCTTTCTGACAGGGTAATATTCTTACTCTTACCATAGCTAATGTTTTCCTGTATGCTTATCTTGAATTCTTTATTAGCTCTAGCTGTGTTCTTGCAGATGTAAAAGCACATTAATAGTACTCTGCCAGAATTTTCCTATGACTAGATGAGAAATGGATGTCGAGCAATGTGGCATCCTGCATGCTCCCAGATTCTGCCTCCCAAGAAGCAGTGCTGGTTGGTTGAGACAGCTCTGAGCTGTACATTGGTTATTTTTCAGAAGATGTGTTGTTACTGTTAAAGTGCTTTAAAGCTCCTGGAGCGTAATTCTGTTTTCCCTTTAGATGTTGTAGTACTTGCCTGAATGTGCTTGGAAGACTTCTTGTATCTAAGGATGTCAAAAGGCTTTTTGTTTAGTTGCTGCAATAGTTTGTCACTATATGATTTCACAGGCTCAGGAAAGAATTCCCTCTGATACAATAAAGCTGAATTATGTTGTGGTTCAGTTTTGTTACATGTCTAATTGATAGCCCAGAAGTACTTGCGTACCTTAATTTTGAACTTGTTTTTTTCAGTCAGTGTGGCTCTTTAACTGTGAAGAGGTTTTTGTGGCAGGTTTTTCCTGTTTTGTTTTTTAGAGCCTTAGTCCCATTTCTGTTTCAACATAGTCCTCTAGTTATATTAAGGATCATGCAAAAGAAAATTCCAATTTATGCAAAGCTCCTGTGCTTCATGGGGTGCTTGATGAGCTGTTAACATTTGACATCAAAAATTAGATACAAGCCAGCAGGAACATTGGAAAGCACTTTTTCTATTACATTTGATATTTCTTGTAATATCCTTTTTACAATTCTGGAGCTAAAAGGTTTTTGTTAGTGGAGTAGAAATTCCTACTCCTAGGTATGCCACCCACAAAGTATATGCTAGTCTTGTGTAGTTACACTTAATCTATGTGCATATACACATGTGTGTGCACACCAACAACCAATTGATAAGTACTTTTCCAATGTTAAGGTATGACTTTGAGGCCAGATGTTCCAAGAGAAATGTGTTTTGGAAGCAGCAAATTGCAACTAATTATAGAAGTAGCAGAAGACATTTTGTAGCCCATGACTTTGTGCAACCCAGAATCAATATTTGATATTGGACCATGCAGATGGCTACTGCCAGATGATCAGATTTCCTGCTTGCATGGTATTTGAAACTTAAATTTTGTAGTGCATACAGCAAAAGGTCAAGTGTCATGAATGTAAAGTACTCTCAAAACAAGTATTTGTTACAGATGTTTAAAATTCAGGGGCAAGAAAGGATTTTTGAAAATTGCAACTGACATTTGAACAAATTATTCAGTGGTATGTACACTCAGGAGGGTAAAATCTGGGTCTGTGCCATAGAAGGATTACCTTTGACTAACAAGAATGTAAATGAAAACACTCTTATGCTGTTTTCTAAGGATATGGTTTAAAAAGTTGACAGCTTGAATTTTATTTCTTAAATTACTATTTAAAAGTGTTTTAGAAAAAGAAAGTGTTTTGACAAATTCTTGTGTTCAAACTTCCAGTGTGGCAATTGGCTAAAACCAATTGTCATAAAAATCTTTGTAATCAGTGAATTAAAAACCTGAATGCAGTAGAATATTTCTCTGGAAAATGATAGTAAAATGACCTTGCAATGAGTGTAACTCCGAACTGGAACTGTTCTGCCAAGAACCTCATAAGCAAAGCGCATAATTAGTGAGAAAGCTTAATTTAGTTCTCAACAATTGATTTGGCTTGATCCTGCATTTTTCTTCCTCGGGTGAAACCTCTGAGCACATGCATAATTTCACCTGAGCAAAAATAAAGTTTCTGACCTCAATTTAGTATGATGTGTATTCTTTGGAAAAGGGTTATTTTAAATAATGTTTATTTTGAAGATGTAAGGAGATTAAAATACAAGGCATTGTTTGAAGCTATTGTCCAATGGACCCTACAGGTCTTAGTGAGCTAAAAACCTCTCTCCCTTTATGTCTTTGAAGAATGTCAGACCCAAGGAATGCTTTTGTACATCTGTGCTTTACTGTGATGCTGTTTCATTGTTAATTCAGTTTCAGTGTTTGTTTGGCTTTATTTTTGTTGTTTATGCTATTGCAGCATCTCCTCGTTGGGTGTAAAACTTTGGAGTAGACAGTAATGGCTCAACTTCTAACTTTAGGCTAATACTATCTTCTAAGCAGAAGTGTTGTGTAAGTGGTAAGTTCACCCAGTGATATACAAAATCCACAGTGTAGAATTAGTGGTATTTTTAGTGAATTTTGAAGGCTGTTGCTTTCCCGTTCCCCCCCTATTCTTTGTGGTTTTTTTTTACTTGCTTCCTTTCCTTGTTTACAGGTTATACTACTACTTCTAAAACAAGAATGTTAAATATGACTATTTTATAAGAAAATTAAGTTCAAGTGCATCAGGAGCAGAACTATGCAGTGATTAAAATGGTGTGCTATTGAACATACTTTATATGTGCTTTTTTGGTTATGAATTTAGCTGTTGCCACTAAGTGAAGTAGAAACTGAATGTGAGGTGTTCTGGTTTCCTTTGTCAGCTTAATGAAACTGTACCTGTGTTTTTCTGCTCCTGAATGTAATCCTCTGTAGCATTGAATTTTAACTATGACCATTTATAAGGTTATCAAATTAATGAAATATATCAGTAAGTACTACTTGAAATGTGTTCTTAAACACTTATATGTGCTTCTGAAGTTCGCTTGACTTCTATTTAAGTTATGGTAATTGACTCCCATGAGATGTTCTTCATGAATGTTGTGCATTAATTTAGAGGGCAGTTTAATTTCTGGTGTTATATTCTTCTCATTACTTATCTCTACGTAGTGAAACTCAGGACTTTTATCTAGAATTGAAATCCTCTTGCTAACCCTCTTGATGCTGTTTTTTCTCCTAGAGATTTTCTCAGTTTTTGCACTGTTGGGTCCCTCTTAACTCTTTTTTTACTTTTTTTTTTTTTTTAAATAAAAGCCATTTGAAATTCTTTGCTCATTTTTCTTTGCCCCTCCATACCACAATACCTCTGTGCCTAAACCCAAGGCTTTAAATTCAGACTGTACGCATTGGGGAGGGCAAGTATGTTTCTGTTTTTCCTTCATCTTCCTGACATTAAAGCTAACTGCAAGATTAGTCAACTTAATGTTCAACCTTGAATTCTGTGGTTTTTAGTCTTGGAACTGACGCAAACGAGGAGATTCAAGGAGAATTGTATTATCTGTATTACTGCTTCATTTTTGAGTCCTTGCCTTTAATCAGGACACAGTGCATCAAGAACATGCTGATATATATAAATATGAAAACTCCCTCTACTCTGAAGATAATCAATTATGGAATCAGGGAAGACTGTTAGATACAAGCAGTTACAGGGTAACCCAGTAGCTGTTTAAGTATACAGACAATTAAGCAGTGTTCCTTTTATGAGGCATTACAAAGAAGTTTTTTAAGGAATAGAATAACTTTGTGGAAACAATGGAGAACAGCCCACGAGCATGACTGTCAGAATAGCAGAGCTGTTCTTATCTGACAATCAGTAGAGACTGTCATCAAAGAATGCTGAAAGCAGAAATTGATCTTGACTGGGAAATGATCAAGATGGTAGATAGGGTGTGCAGACAGGTTATGAAGGACTTTGAAAGTAAAGACAGAAGGCTTGTGTTTGAGGGTATAGTTATATAAAGTTTTTGCTGAGGTGGTAAAGCTAGTTCCAAGCCTGAAGCACTGCTGTACTGTTTTTCTCCTCCTCACCTGGGCTGTAGTAGTTCAGGTGAGCGTGGCTGTATGGACAAGCCGTGCTGTTTTTTCTGAGTGTATACATAAGCTGCTCACTGATGGCAAAAATATTGTAAGACTTCAAGTCAGAGGCTTAACTAACAGTCCTTAGTGGCCTAGCTTTGTGCTTTTCATTTTTTCATGTAGAAGTTTAAGTCTTTATTTTGGAAATATGTTCATTTGTTATTACTCATTTTCATAGTTTTATCTTTAGTTCAGTAAATCTGATACTGAGCTTTAGCACTTTGTATACAAAATTTAAGATCAAGATTATATCGAGAGCTGCACTATAGGAGGCACACTGTCATCACTTTGTGTTGGATCATAATCTCAGGTTAATGACAAATACAAAACTCATCATCAAGCAGCCAGTTTTTCTTTTACTAGTTTAATACAACAACGGGGTTTTTATCTGTTTGTGAGTGTGCATACAAATAGGTATATATAAATAACAAGAACAACTCCTGTATCAATTTTAATTAAAACAATCCTCCATGTAAACTGGACTTTGAGTAGTTTAATCTTTTCCAAAGGTTCAGGAAGGTTTGGCAGAACCTTTAGTTGTCTTTTATGCCATTTCTTGTCAATATCTCCAGTCTGAAGAATTCTTATGTTTTCTTTGAATTACTGGATATGAAAAAGAAATGTTTCAGGTAAGAGAATCTCTTTCAGGGTTGTTGTCTTTCTGAGGGAGAAATACAATGTTCCACAAATCTTTCAAAAACATTTACTAAACTTACTCTTTCAATAGAAAAAGCAGTTAAGGTGGGCTGGAACAGCTGCTTGAAAAAGCCTTGCAGCATTTGGTTGCACTCGTCTTTGTATCTCCAATTTTCAAATGAGTGGTTGAAGAGGAGATACTGAACATCTTTGCTTAAAGCTGGATTAATATCCATATGTTCTGGCTGGGCAAACAAGAGTCACGATGTAACTTACACTTCTTTTTTTATTAAGCACTTTTGTATAAGAACCCTTTAAAAGCAAGGCATCTAATAATTTGGATATTTAGAACATATTCACAAAGGGAACTTCTTTAGCAAGCACATTTCTTATTACTGTAGCTGTAAAAGTCCTTCCACTACCATTGTGTTGCCTCAACCTGAATGGTTTATTTGCAAAAGCGGCTGCTACCATGTCAGTGATTTTTTGGACAGTTTTTATGTGAATTCCAGCCCTTCTTCATGGCTGAATGATGATGATCATTTCAAATGTCTGAAATGGATTATTATGAAAGGTATGAGTGGTCCCCCTGGATTCCTTCTGTGCTTGTGCCTGACCCCTAGGCTAATGCTGGTGTGCTGCCTACAGGTAAAGATACAGGGGCAATCCTGGCCTAATCCTAATGCTTAGTCTGGTGAGTGAGCCTTGTTTTTTGGCGCTTCTGCTTAACGAGAAGACTTTGTATAGTAAGCAGTTTTGCTTTCTGCTCCATGCAATACAGGGTGGCATCTTTAACAGCAGTGCCAAACCCAGCTCTTGAGAATGGGTACAGAATTCATGGGACTCTTATCTGACCAGGAGGGCACTTTTCTGAACAGCCAAACAGTGCATAACTGGGCAAGACAGGGAATGTATGAATGACCACAAACTTTCTGGGTTTTGTAACATTTTCAAACATTGTAACGAATGTTTGTTTGGGTTTTTTATATTATATATACACATATACATGAAAGTTGTAAACAAGGTGTATTTGTCTTTCTGCTTGTCTTCTAAACACTTTCTCCAACTGGCTGAAAATCAAATGCTTATTAGAAAGATTTAAAACTTGATAGTTTCACTCCTTGAAATGTTTAGTCCTGCAAATATCAACATTATATGTGTTTAAAAAGGGAAGCAGAGCATGCCTGACACTGTATTTTATGTCCTAGCAGATATAGGAAAAGAAAAGCTGCTAAAGATGTAGTTGTGGCTGTATTCTTATTAAGGAGCTCAGATTTTGAATGCAGCTCATTTGAAGAGGGATGTTGTCAAAATGGTTAATGTTTGGACTTTGTGACCTGGGCTGGACTGGCCGCTGAATGAACTGAATGAAAATTCCTGTTGTCCTGTTCCTTCTGTCCCCTGAGCCACCTCCTTTTAAACTGATGGTTTGCTTCAGTGTGCAAAAAATGATTGAAAGACAGTCTTTGTAATGCAGTGCTGGTAGCTGTAAAGCTAATTTGACATGGATGTATTACCTTACAGCTGCTGTATTAGTGGAGGATTGCTGTTTAAAACCAAATTTATTCTGGAGGCAATAATGCCTGTCAACTGTTGGGGTTTTGTTGAGACTCAAGACCTCAGGTTCCCTAGTTGCCTTGACATGATTTGTGGCACTTTGTGTCTTTTAGTATATTCTTTCAGTCTTAAGTTTGTCTTAAGCATATGGGTTAGGCCTCTTGTGTTCTAAGTTGCTTTTTGCTTTTCTAGAACTTAAGTATTTAGAATTAAACATTATTTGGTTTTTGTGATTATTTGGCTACATTAGCTTGGTCTGGCCATAGAGGAAATAGCATGTTTTAAGTTTTAAACAATCCATTGCCCTCCAAAAAAACCACCCCAAAGCCAGCTTAATTGTCCTTTTAAGTTCAAGGACAACAGAAATATATTGTGTATAAATATAGGTCATAATGTTTTAATTCTTTATAAGTAAGTTCACATGAGCTTCGTTTTAACTCTCAAATCAACGTTCTAGGTTTGGAGCCTGAGCTCTTTTTCAAATACTTGTGTGGTGCAAGCTCTGTACCTCACTTAATATATGAACTTATTGTAGTTTGTTGAACAACCCTGCAGCTGCACAGCCTAAAACTCAGGTTTTCTACCTTTATTAGGTGAAGGTTGAGTTAACTGTGTTGTTTGGATATGTGTTTCTAAGAGACCTCTCCTGGAGTCCTCCCTCTCGCTGTAGAGTCCCAACCATATTTACAAAAGTAGGCACTTCACAATTTATACCAGGTTTATTGTGGTGTTAGCTTAGTACAAGGAACGTGTTTGGTGATGCCTTTTGAATCATAGAATCATATGGGGTTGGAAGGGACCTCTGGAAATCATCTATTCCAACCCCCCTGCCAAAGCAGGTCACCCAGAGCAGGTTACACAGGAATGTGTCCAGGTGGGTTTTGAATGTCTCCAGAGAAGGAGACTCCACCGCCTCTCTGGGAAGCCTATTCCAGGGCTCTGCCACCCTCAAAGGAAAGAAATTCCTCATGTTCAGGTGGAACTTCTTATACTTAAGTTTGTGCCTGTTTCCTCTTGTCCTGCTACTGGGCACCACTGAGAAAAGACCAGCCCCATCCTCTTGACACTGCCCTTTAAATATTTGTAAGTATTGATCAGATCCCCCTTAAGTCTTCTCTTCTCAAGACTAGAAAGACCCAAGTCCCTCAGCTTCTCCTCATAAGGGAGATGCTCCAGGCCCCTAATCATTTTTGCATCCCTCTGCTGTACTCTCTTCAGCAGTTCCCTGTCCTTGAACTGGGGAGCTCAGAACTGGATGCAGTTCTCCAGTTGGGGTCTCACCAAGGCAGAGTAGAGGGGCTGGTAGAGTAGAAGTTTGCTGGTCTTATGCAGAACATCAGTTGGAGATCTGTTTTTGGCAAGTAGCAAGAGGAAAGGATGATGCAGATGGAGTAGTACATGGAGGAAGGCTGGGGCAACTAAATGGACAAATAGGTGAGAAGAAATGAAAGCCACCCGATGGATGTGAAGGGGAGAGGGGTTTTTTGGGGGTAGTGGTCCTTAAAGCTTTCATAGCTTTACAGGTAATTATAAATACATTGTTTAACTAAATGAGGGTGTCATGCTTATATGAAGAATATAATTTGTTTGCCTTGAAACACTTAATTAGCCAAGAAATAACATTGATTTTTGTGGAACCTCGGCAGGATGCTTTATTTTGGAAAGATAATACTAATTTTGGATACATTGGAGTAGTTTTCCATGTGTATGAATCTTTTGGGGAATACTGAATAATGCTGAATTTCTTGAATCTGTCATAATATTTCAGTTTTAGTCTTTTAATATATTGTTATCTCCCATGCTTTGAAAATTGTTTGGTGTTTTTTTTTTTCTTCAGAGCAAATTAATAGAACACAGTTTTTTCATGGGTTTGTTCTAAAATAGATGTGGGTGTGGGGCTTGGTGTTTTCTGGATCAACTGAATTCACCAGAATTCAGTGCTTCTTGTGACATGTGTTTCTGATTTGTACTTTTTTAAAGCCTTTGGCTTTTGGGCAGACATTTTTAAATTAGTCTTTTTCACTATTCCTCTTTATTTTTGTTTATTGCTTTATTTTATAATTGTTTTGTTTTCTTTTTTTAATATTTACTTCTAAGTACTTTTTCTTTTAAACACTGAAAATGCAGGCATTGACTTCCTAATTAGCTGTCTCCTACTTAGAACTCCAGTTTAGCTATACTTGATCTCTGATATTTGGCTGTACAAGTTGATTCCCCTTCTTTTTGTAACCTCTTCACTCTTCTATGTTGGGTCTCTTCCTCTGTCAGTGTTTCCAAGTTCTGTAAAATACAATTTTGACAAAATCTCATGAAATAATATCTCAGCAGCTCTTTACAAACTTCTAGATGTTTTGCCTATATTCTTGTTGTCTTTCCTTCAGTTTTCTTGGCTGATGGAGCTCACTCAGTGCCTTCCATCTTGCTTCCAGTGTTAGCCTACTTCACCCTATTGCTGACATGTTCTGGGATTAAGGAATTTTCAAGGCTTGGTGTCTATCTATAGTAATACCATGTAAATGCACTTTCAATTCTAGTTCAACATACAGAGTGAAGAAGCAGACTGGGTCCATTTTCAAAAATGAGTTGGCTGAGAAATAACATGGTGAGAATACAAAATCTTAATTTAATGTTAAAACAACACATGTTCATATAATTTTTTTCTCAATAGTATCATTGATGAAAAATAATTGGGTTTGTTTGTTGAAAATATTGAAGTGTTATGAACATGTTGCGCACAGACTACCATTTCTGAAAACAAGAGCTAGATGTCAATCTGTGATATTTTTCCTGGAACTGTAGCATATTAGGAGTGGAGAGTTATTGTATAGAAGCTGCAAACCATGCTGGGAGTATGTGCTGGCTGAAGTGTTTCACCATATCTTAGTTGTGGAAACTTGCATATGGCTGAAAATATCTTAGTGTCATCAAATAGGGCACAAGTAACAGTCATTTAAACCCGTTTCACTCTGTCTCTCCCCACCTCCTCTCATTTCTGCTTCCATAAAGTTCTCTAAAATTAATTCTAGTATTTAACTGTAACTTGCCACTGGCAAGTTATGTTCTATTTAAAAAAAAAATAAAAAATTGGAAATGAAATTATGTATGCCAACAGCCAGTAAAAAGGCTTGACCTCCAAATATGCACATTTTGTTTTGGTCATGCACACGAAAACTTATAAACCTACATCAGTCTTAGCAACATCTGTATTACTTAACCAGAGATAGGTGCTTCTCTTTTTTGGCATGAGTAATCATGTTTCTGTGCTCATCTCTGTGTGAATTCTGTCTTGAAATACAATTTCATTTTAGTGAGCTGCCTCTTGCACGTTTCTTTGACACTTGGCATCCATATATATCCCACTTCTGATGTTATTCCTGTTTTGTCTGTGAAGCAGTACAAAAGTTGACAGTTCAGTAGTGTTGCCTATGTGTCGGGGAAGAGATTTTGACTCAGAGGAAGCTGATGTTGCTGCTCTTATTAATCTAAAACTGTAGTTCCCTATTTCATACTCTGTTGCTTTAGATTCCCTTGCTTGGTGGATTGTGATGCTGCTTAACAAGTGAAGCAGTAGCAAACCTCCTTACCTGTTGTGCCACATTGGTGTAGGAAGCTGGTTCTTTATACATAAGCTTGTGTGTGTATGTAGCTCTGCATATTAAAGATAGGTTTCTGTCTGACTCTTTAATTTTTATTATGGATTGATGGTAAGGAGGAACAGTTGGGACAGGAATAGCATGTAGTATGTAGGTAAACAGTGGTTTTATATAGTCACAATTTCACTGTTCTTCCATGTTTTAGTAAGGCAGTGATAGCAGTGAAGAGCTGTTTTCTGACTGTTTTGTGGGCAAGCACTGTCACACATGCCCACCTGAATGGCAAGCAATGGATTTTCCTTTTTTCCCTTTTCCTCAAACTAAAACTTTTTTTTTCTCTGGAATTCTTTCATGGACCATTCTTCACATGTTCTGTAATCACTAGAAAAGTGCAGAGCCCTGACTGAGTTTTACTCTTGCAGTACATCTATATTCTAGAGAGTCTATGTTAAGATTGTGAATGTTATGGTTGTTTACAGATGAAATTATCTGACTTTGCTGTGTGGAGAGAGAAGATATGCAGGGGATTTCTAGGCTCAAAATGAACTTCGAAACTGAGTATCAGGTTGAGCTCTTGGCAAAGCACCAGTTAAAAAGTACTCTGTTGAAATGCAAATAATAGTTTTATTCTGTACTAGCTAGGAGATTATCCGCTAATTATATATATATATTTTTTTTTTTTCTCTTGGAAGTGGCTGTGCTGCTAGGGAATTGAAGAGATTTCATGTTGCAAACCAACATCATCCTTGTCACAGTCCCTTTCCTCCTCTGTGGTGTGGATTGAGGCATTTGGAGAGCAGAAGCTGGCTTGTATGTCACTGATGACACTGAATTTTAAATTTAAGGTTAAGTTGCATTTGCTGTTATGCAGCTTGGGGTTCAAACTGAAAGCTGAAAGCAGCTGGTGCAGCATAAGTTTTCACAGTTTGTGGTGATGCACCAGGTAAAAAAGGTTGTTTGGTTTCTTTTTTGCTGTGATTAATTTGGTGAATTTGTAGTTGGGGAGATGTCATGCTGTGTATTCTTGAATTTTGGAAAGGAACTCATTTGCACAGAAACAGAGACCTGCAGTACTATTGCTACAGACTTGCATTTCAGAGCAGACCTTTGTTTTGATCAAGTTACTGGAAAAAGACCTCCAATAATAGTTTTTTGATAGACTTGATTACTGAAAGTAGAAACCAACAAAAGCATTTAGCTATTTTACTTCTGCAGGTGGGAAAGTAGATACGAGTTGAAACTCAGATACCACAACCTTGCTGATTTATATTCCAGAAAGTATAGTAACTTACTAAGGCAAATGCAAGTACTAACGTGTTAAGTGCTGTATTTATCTTTATAAAAGTACAGAGAAGCTGTTCTGCTATGTAGATACAGGTGTATAAAGTAGAAAGATTAAGAGTAATCCTTGTACCTTTACTATTTTTACTTAGGGTTTTTTTTGACCTACTTACAGCGAGGAAACTCGATGCCGATAGTCAGTGTCTTTGTTCCAAGGTATAGGGTGAAAGGATTTATATATCATCTTTGGCATAATTCCTAGAAGTCTAGGGTCAAATTCTGATTCCCTGGCATAGGTCTGGAATACCTCAATTGATTTACTTTGGAGTAATTCCAGATTTGTCCCAATCCAGC
>JAOXNG010000012.1:136639969-136655522 GCA_028566535.1 Scolopax minor
GTCCATGCCCCTCTGGACCTTCCCTCCAGCGTGTCAGTTGCTCCACAGAACTTAATGTCATTTACAAACTTGCTGAGGGTGCACTGTCACAAACCCACTGTCCATGTCACCAATAAAGGTGTTAAACAGCAGCGGTCCCAGTACTACTCCTTAGGTATGTTTCTCATCACTGGTCTGCTCCTGGCTATTGATCTGTTTGTTGATCATGACCCATTGAGTGTGACCATCAAACCAGTTCCTTATCCACTAAGTGCTCCATCCATGAAATCCTCGTCTCTCCAATTTAGAGACAAGGATGTCATGTGGGACAGTGTCAAATGCTTTGCTCAAGTCCAGGTAGATGATTTCAGTTGCTCTTCCATTATCTACCAACACTGTAATGCCATCCATAGAAGGCCACCAGATTTGTCAGATGTGATTTGCTCTTAGTGAAGCCATGTTGGCTGTCATCGATCACCTCCTGTAGTTTCCCTTCTTAAAAACAGGGGTTATGTTTCCCCTTTTCCAGTCAGTGGGAATTTCACTGAACTGCCGTGACTTCTGAAACGTGATGGATAGTGTCTTGGGAACTTCATCTTTCCGTTTGAAGTTGGGAAGGTAAAATAACAACTTCTTCACTTTCGGCCCTTGATATGGGCAATCAGCTTTATTAGCCTTGGAATCGAAATGTGTAAGGTGAATTCTCCTGCTTTGCACAGTACAAAATAATGTTTTGTAGTGCTACTATTTTTATACTTGTAGTTCCACACCTGTTTCTTTGTTAAAAAAAAAACACTTCTAGAATGCTTAAGTACAATAGAATTGTCCTTCAGATCATTCTCATCTGTGTTAAGAACTGTTTGATATTTCAGTTGTAGGACTCTGTTTCCCAACAAAAGTCATGTGACAGCAGCAGTGAGGTGCAATAAGAGCTCTCTTAGGATTACTTTAAATAGAATGGAAGACGTTGAGTATATAAGGTTGTGTGGCCTTGAATGTGATTTTTATTTGATATATGAGCTGTGACATAGCTATTGCATGACTGAGATGTGCCTGTAAGCGATGTAGTGTACAGATGGGGTTTCTCTGAAACAAAGCCAGCGACTAAATCTGAATGTGCTCATTTAAAGGGTAAAGAATACTTCATAAAACATATGGAAACATTTCTATGTTTTTTCATTAAATAGGCTTCTTACTCCTTATGCAATTTTTATGATTGTTCATGCTAATATGTCATGTACCTGAATCAAGACTGCCCATGCATCCGTTTGGTTTAGTGACATTTGTATAATGTTATGAGTCTTTTATTTAAAACCACATGAAATACACTTCTCTATTTTATTATTCCAGAACTTTTCATCATTTCAAAGGTGAAACGCTCCTTTTCATAGAACTGTTGGAAAAAACCTTACTCTTAGATGTTGCAAAATATAAGATTTAAGAAGAGCGTCAAATGGTAGTAATAGGTCAGTTACACAGGATGATTTGAAGGACATGGTTATTGGGATCCACTGAAATTAAATCCAGGATTATATACATTTGAATAAGAAATGTAGACCAATTTATACAAAGAGGATCTCAACTCTTTAAATGCACAGATGCTGAAAATGTGCAGGAATCATAGCAGTCTGTGACCCAACAGGGACTTTCTGTGTCATGCTGTGTTAAGGAGCTAGTGAGAATTTGGTGTGTGTGATAACAGAACAATAAGTAAAAAGATGAAAATGTACACATGTTTCATATCCAGTGTTTATAAGGTAGAAGATAATGCTTGTATATATTTTTTTTTGTAGCTTAAAAAGAAAATCAAACAGTAGAAGAGGGCACAGAGGAGATCTGTAAAGCTCATATGAGAATTGGAGAAAGAGACCTTCAATTTAAATAAGTAGAAAATGCATCTTTCTCCTCTGAGATTTGAAAAATGTCCTGATTTTGCCACCTGTGTACCTTCAAATGAATAGTAAATTGGGTAGTGAAGGATTCCTTCATCTCTTTTGCCTTTTCTTTGCTAAAGCCCTCCAGTTAAACCCACAGAAACTGGTATATTAAAAATAAAGGACGTATTTCCAGTAGTGAAAGTGTTTACATCTAGAGCAGCCTACCAAGAGAAGCATAGAAAACTTCAAAAAATGTTCTGATTTGAGTAACTACTTCCTCCAGCATGAGTTACATGTCATCAGACAAACCCAGTAGATACCAGGTTCCAAAGGATGCCAAGTAAAGTAGTCACACTGTAAAAAAACAAACAAAAAAAACCAAACCCAAAACCACCAAACCCTGTTACAAGGCAGCATGCTTGCTGTTGGTTTATGTTAACGAACAAAACTAATTTTGGATAAATATAGAGAAGAAAAGAAAAGAGTGGAAAGGCTATTGAAACAAAGACAACCCTTCTGGTTCAGGAGTCAGACGTTTTCAATAGTTGGAGGGTTGTTTAGGAAATGTCATTCTAACTTTCCCTCTTCTGATGCTGTTCGTTAGGAATGCAGCATTGGTTCCAGGGGGGATGTTGGTCTAGGTGGACTTTTGGTTTAACTCTTATGTTCTTCAATAATGTTTTGAATGCAAACTGTTTACAGGAAGGAAACATTTTTGTCTTAAACTGAAATTTGGATGTTAGTCTAAAATGACATACAGCAAATGTAGGTTGTATAATAATGGTTCATACTCAAATTATCCAGTACAAGGAACTAATCTCCCCCATTTATTTTTTAATGGGTGTTTCCTTCTTAATGCCCGATGAAGTCTTAAGAAAGTTAGTAATTACTTTTGACAATGTAGTGCTTTTAATAGGAAATCATTATTTTCTGCAGGTGATAAATATTTTACTTTTTGTTGTCTGTGTAACTCGCTATCGGGACAGGTGGCTGTCTTGGTTACTTGATACTGAAGATAATCCTGTTTAATCATGTTACAGGCAGAATGATCTCTCACTGTCTCTTGTGCACAAATGCTATATATATATATTTATATTGATTTATATTACCAGGACTGCTTTAGATGTTTTGACTTGTTCTGAGGAAAGGAAGGACACATTCAAATGTTGTTTGTGCAGTTTTACTCAGAGCTCTATTACTGAGCCTATTAGTTCTGTCTTTATTTTCTCTTAATGATTGCATAGAGGGGCTTTCTATATAGTTTCTTTATCTTTGCTGTCTTATCTTTTGCTTTCCTTTATTCTGTAGAGGTTTGTCTTAAGTTACCTTAAACTACCATCTTGTCTTCCTCTTCATCTAATGTTTGACAGTCTAGTTGCTACCATTGAGAATCCAAAGCATCTGAGCTTCTTCTGAGTATATCTGATCTGTAATTACATACAGGGACCTTGTGGAAGAAATACATGTTATTAATTTTTTTCATTTAATGAAAAAAAAAAAACAACCAACCACTAAACCACCAAAATTTCCCAGCACTAATTGATAATATTCTAGTTAATTTATTTGCAGGAATGCGAGGTGGAAACTGCAAATCCTAAATCCTGCCCACCCATCTATCTCCTCGTTTCCTTGATTCCAGATTCTTAGACTCAAGCTTTAGTAGTATGTGTATAGTATCTTCTATTATGGATCTACTTTTTTTTTTACTTTTTCACTATGATGGCAAACCTGTAGCAGATTTCAACACTTAAATCTATGAAATTAATATGGTGGCATTCATAGCTGCTCTTCAGGATCACTAATCTAGCACAACAGGTCTTTGATGCCCGATATCTCTAGGCAGTAGCTCATAACAAAGAACATTAACGTTTGCAAGGGAGAATATCCCAGAAACAAATCAGTTGTTTATGTTCTTTCTTTATAATTATCTATCTCATTTATAATGGATTCAGAGTTTAGCTTTGTCTCCCTTCAGCCTGTGATCACAGTGTTTGAGCCAGACTTATATTTTTATAGACTGTTCTGTCAGTCTAGTCATACCTGTAGTGGAAGGCTTTAAGGGTTCAAGGACTAAAGATGTAAAACTTGGATGTGGCTTTTGCAAAGGCATAGATAGTCTTTTTGAAAATTTTGTCAACACTGTATTCTTGTTTACACTGCTGCCAGATTTTGGTTGCAGGCATTTTCATAAGGATAAGAGGGTTTTAAAACCTCATCTGTACTGTCTTGAAAAAGATGTGATTTCCTGTTATTTTTACCTGATGTAGGATCATACTACTGTGTAAAGGGGTGGTCCTCCCTTCCACTCCTGACAGCATCTTTCCCACACCTTCTAATGATCAGGCAGATATGTGAGCAGTTAGTTCAGCTTTTAGATCCAGATGGAAATTGCTCCTTCTGAGGATTATTTTTCAGTCGATGTAGTCATTTATCTGGCTTATAATATGCCCACGTGAGCACCAGAGGCAACACAAGGCAGAGGGAATGATGGCATTCCCTAAGGGGGGAGCACCTCAGAGATGAATGAATTTATAAGCTGGTCTTGGTATCACACACCATAGCAATCCCAAACTCTTATTTTAGTGCCTTGGATTTTTCTTTTACTTTCTGAAACATGCATAATCTTGCAGGTTTTTAATACCAGTCTCTCATGGTGAGATTTCTGCGCATACACTGCCATGCAAAATTGAACTGGTTTTTTTCTGACCTTGAAGCCAGAAAAAAATATAAGTCAACGTTAAAAGGTTGTAATTTGAAAACGTAGAGGAAAAATTTTAAGTAGGAGTCAAGAGAACAGAAACTTTTGATTATAGGAGGTGCATGTGAATGTTGTGTTTGCAAAGGGATGCTGCAGTTGTGGAGTTGTGAAGCAACCCCTCTATACAGCTGCATGGGTATTTGTATCAAAACCTATTCTAAGCAGTAATGTTATCCATGGTATAAACCTGATACAATGCTTTTTGCAAGGGATATTGCACCTGGCCTCTAGATAATGCTTGATTAGCAAGGTGAGTCTTCCTTTTGTGCTATTATTGGAAGAAATATGAATTTATTCTGTTTATGATTTGGGTATTTGCAGGATGGTTATGAGGTTGGTTTGGTTTCCTCTGTGTTCTTTGCAAATAAGGAAGATGCAATCTCCTTGAGGTCTCTCAGTCACTTATATTTCCTTCTAACAATGATTGATTTCAATGTTTTCCTTTATTTGATATCTCTACAAAAATTCTCTGTACATCAGACTGTATGGCTGTATTTTGTGCCATTTCTTACTAAAAGTAGTAAATATATTACATTTTCTCTTAATCAGCTAACTATCCACTGTTGACCCAATACTTATGGTGTAATGATGATGCTGTTGGAGCTCAGCCAGGCTCCAGGGACCTCTTTTGACACCCACTGCTGTAGGCAATTCTTAGGGTGTAGAGCCAAATACCTTTTTCCTTGGTTTTGTTTCCGTTTTGATTTTCTTTGCGATTTTTATTTCCTAAGGAAGGTTGATATTTCCTTTAGTTGCTTGAATACATAAATAGTCTACCTCTTTTGTGATTGCTGGGTGCAATCGAAGCATCAGTGCGTGTTTTCCTTTTTTCCATCTTCATTTCTTTATATTTCCCATGAGTATGTGGTGCAGAGGTGTGGTATTTTTTATATTAGCAAAGTATACAGTGACTATCCTAGCAAAGTATGCCAGCAACACAGATGAGATTCCTTCAGATGGCATTCCCCTAATATACTTATCATTACTCTTTTTTATTTGTTTTCAAATTACTCAGTTTATACAATTGCAGCAGAAATATCTTACACCTGCAAATCTTTAGGGAATGTAACTGAGAATTGTCAGCTAATGTGGGCTGAAAAGCAGCTTAAGGAATTGTAAAACTGTTGTGTTCCCTTTCTTTAAAACGCAACAAAGGCATTATCTGTAAGGAAGCTGTTGGAGTATTTCTAAAAAAGTATGTTTCTCAAACTGCCAGCAGCCTCTATTTATAATACTAATTATTATAGTAATAATTAGTATTATAAAAAAAACCAAAGAAGATCAAAAAAACCAAAGAAACACAAAACAAAGACAAACAAAAAACTAAAGTTTGATCACCAGCAAGATTATTCATAATCTTTCTTATTAAAAGATCTGGATATTTTTGGCTTTATCCTACATGATGACACACTTAGCAGAGGAAATAAAAAACCCTCTGCATTCCTTATATAAGAAATGAGGTCTCTATCTTCCTTTCTGTTGTTTTACACATTGCATTTATGTGTGTCCATATCAGTGTGGGCGTATTCTTGAAAAGGCATTTGGATCTTAAATATTGAGGTAGAATGTCTATTTTAGCTTTGTCACTGGTATTAGGAATCGTTACCTTTTTTTTTTTTATTTGATCATTGTTAAGGTGTAAATTGACTTTCACAAATCACATTAACATCATCTTTTCTTTTCTTGTTTTTCTCTTGTAAATAGCTTGTGCCTCCTGTATGATTTGTCTTTTGTGTATTGTCTCCTGTTACAATGAAATATTTTGGGTTTGCGAGATAACAGCCCAAATCTTTCCACCTGTGAATGTATTGGCAGATGTACAGCTTCCCATAATAGGATGAAGCCGAATGAAAGTTAGTGTGTTTTAACAGCAGTTGCCATTTCATATAGCTGGTCTACACATTGTTTCTGTGTACTCTCTGAAAAAGTTATTAGTTAACTATTTCCTCTGGGAATTCATTCGAAACATATGTCTGATTATTATTTACGCATTTTTATGGTGAGTGTGTTGAAAAAATTTCTTTCCTGTATTTATTGACATTGTCTGAAGTCTTGGAAGCTACCCTGTGTGTTGCCTAGCCACTACAAGAAGTAGCTAATGCATTGTGATGTAAATGGAGAGGCTTGATGTTAGATTATTTTATGTATTTTATTCTCCCTTGCTCCCCTGCTTATATATGTATTCTTCAAAGCACAAATATAATTTGAAAAGTTTAATAATCATAGTTTATTATCCATTTGCTGAATAGGGGCTTCTTAAGAGTGCAAAATGAATTTCCCTTCCCATATGCAAAACTTCTGAATTTGTTGTAGTAGCATAATGAAAAGTCTTGAGGGAAGATGCACATTAATGCCTATTTTAACATATTTTATAGTATGATCTTCAGGGACTATGTCACTTAGCTCTATTTGCCTATTATAATTTATTCAGTGACTTCTCACAAGTTATCCCACTTGTCCAGAGCAAGTAATCAAGTTCTTCACAGTGAAGTGTTTAACAGTTGAACTCAATTTGCTGTGGTGAGAACAACCATGGGCTCATCTTTAGAAATAATAATTATGAATGAGCAACAATACCGCTGTTGCAGACACAGTAACTTTTAGTTTTCTTTCATAAACAATTACCCTCAGTGAAGTTAACACGAGGATTAACTTGAGTATGGATAACACAGATACAGACTGTAGGGAAAAATTTGATTCTCTTCAAAAGTCACCATAAAGAGAAGCAAGTTTTGGAGCAATTTGATTACCATTCTTGGATGGACCCCATAGCTCTAACTCCTGCAATGCAGGCATACGGGGATTCAAAATTAAGTGTAGGCTTAAATTCTTGTTTGTGGGGAAGGAATCTGGTAAAACGAAATGCTCTCTGATGTCTGCATTTGTTTCTTTCTGGGAAGTGATTTGAGTCTATTGAGATCAAAGTCTGTCAGCAGGAGTAGTTAATGTGAGGTATGTGGAAATGGTAAGGAAGGTTCCATGGGTTTTTTTGTTGTTTTGTTTTGTGGGTTTTTTTTTTGTTTGTTTGTTTGTTTGGAGGGTTTTTTTTTTGTTCTGTATATGTTTATTTTCAGAGAAAGACTTATGGTTTACATTGTTAGAATATAGTGTTCTAGATGTGAATGCCATCTTTCCACAACTGTAGTGTATGCTTGTGCCTGTAGGACAAAATTAAGGCAAATGAAATAATAAACATCCTTATAGTTATTTATTATGTTCCAATTTTTCTGTGTTACAAAAGGAGGACATCTTTTCTGAGTGTGACATGAAAAATATTGAATTAATTTCCAAAGGAATGTCTGCTTTTCATTTTTAAGATGGTACTGTATTTAATGCATTCTAGACATGTGAAAATGATTATGGAAATAAGGGTATGTGATCTGAGCTTCGCTGTCACTTTGGTGTGCAGTGTAACTCATGTTAAAGACCATGTTATTCAACACTTTTGCTAATAAGGACAGTATTCTGCTAAGCACAATAATGATTTCATTTTGTTTCTCTTTAGGAGACTTCTGGTTTAATATATGCAGAAATTATAGTCTCAGTATTGGAAGTTGCATCAAGAGCTCCATTGTTGACCTTTTAATGTTTTTATCTGGAAAAAGGGATTTCTCTGAAAATACGTTCTGTTGATTGGAAGGTTCCATGTCTTCATTCCCATGCCCCCAAAAATAGAAGAGTTCTAATTTTTATATTGGTCTTCTTCCAAATGTATACCAAAATGTTTCTAAGTAGCAAACAGAAGAAAGTAGTAGAAAGGCTCTTACCATTTGCCTTTTCTCTTACAGATTGTTTTTGATGCTATTTCATGACTAATCTCTTGCATATAAATCTTCTTACTCTGCTGATAGCTGTAACTAGCAAAATTGTGGCTTGACAGTCCCTGGGTAAGAATAGTAGTGGCTTCTCACAGCGATGCAGTGTAAAAATGACTTGAACTACTGACCATCCTTCAGTTTACTGTTAACTAATTATGTTAATTGGAAAAGTTTATTAGTTAACATTACTTAGTCATAAATTAACTTGTTAAAATACCATGTGTGAAGAACTTAATTTGGAAAGCGTGAAGGACTTTGGAGAATTGAGTCCTTATCTTGAGACAACACCTGATTGGACTGCTAGAAAGTCATCTGTTTTGACCTGTGAGCTCTCTGTCTTAAATTCTGAGGGAAAAAAGTCGATGTTTTCATAGCTTTATTGATGTTAATATAAGAATATACAATATAATGTTATATAATGGAGACACATAGTCCTCTTTAAGGATTTAATTTAGCTAGGCCTTAACCATAGATGTATAATTAGTGTATAAATACTTTAATGCTAGAGAAGTAAATGGATTTTGAAGATTTTTTTTTTTTGATAGTTCAAGAAGAATAGAGGACAAACAGTGGTTTTTTTTTTTGGGGGGGGTAAACAAGCCACTTCATTGCTTTGAAGAAAATATATGTGAAGACTGAAGTTAAACCTTTAAAAGTGTACCGCACCAAAATATCTGCCAGGAGGTTTTTTTTATATCAAACTGCATAAAGAAAGCGTTACATTAAATCCATATTTCATGGGCATGTTATGGAAGGAAACTACTTATCAATGCACATCTACCAAGTAGGTAGTATGCAAATACTTTATCCTGTTTTCTGTACAGCAATCTTTTTCCTGAATCTTTGAATGAGGAACATAAAGTTAGAATTTCAGTTTTATGTGGAAATGAAAAAAGAACACGCAGTTTATTTATTGAGTTATTTTGCCTTAAACAGCATTATAAAATACAAAACAGTGGTAGTCACTTACTGATTTAATTACCAGTAGATGTAAGAGATACAATTTACTACAGAAAAAAGTAAAAGATGAAGCAGTTGTGTTGTTTCCAAGCAAGTAATACAGGACACATTTAAAAAACATAAGAAATGGTTTAATTTCATTAACTGTGGTCTAATATGTTGTGCATCCTGCTCTTGGTAAACCACAGCGGCATTTACTGGCTATTGCTTCAAAGCACTACTGTTTTTCATCCCTCTTCGTTGGCCAAATGTGTCATAAGAGCATTAACTAAAGTCTGGAAAACAGTTCTCATGGATTTTGCTTTAATGATAAATCTAGCATATAGTGCACTTGCTGATATAATCAAGTAAATGGTATTTCCAAAATCTTGACTTAATGTCTTTTAAGTATGAAGCAATAATGTTTTTATGAAGTAGCTTTTAAATGGCATTTGTTGAAGTGGAGAGCAGCTGGATTAGAAGGGTCTGTTTCTAACTGCAATCAGCAATGATCATAGTATCATATTACAGTCACCCTATAAAATAGCTTGTATTTTAAGAAAAATGGGAAAAAAAGCAGGGGTAGCAATGGAGAGAGAAGTAACCATGGTCTGTGTAATGCCCAAAGGGGTCTGGAATTGTTTTGATGATGTTGCTTCAGCTGTTTGGGCAACAGTGTAGTTGTAAATATAAGATGTTCTTTATCAATTTAGGTTTTATCAGGTTTTTAAAACATTGTGGAGATACAGTCAATATGCATTTCTCAAGCATTTTAAGTTGTTGGGTGGCTTTTTAATTGTGATGTTTACGAGGATAAGATTTCACTAGGATAAAGACCAAAATTACAGAATGCTTATCTGTACTACAAAATCTTTTTTACTAATTTTGCATTTGTATCCATTTCTATAAAATGAATGTATCTCTGTCCCACCTTGGTTTTGTCCATTTTTCCAGCTAATAGGCTTTTTGAATAGGGACAATATTTTCTTTTGTTTCTTATAGAACCTTAAATCTGTTAGTGATGGCATGTTCTAAAATTTAAGTCACTGCTGAGACACAAACTTTAAGGAACCAGTGTTTGTGTAGGGAACCTCTTTAATGTGTTGTATCAGTTGATTAACTGCAAGCCATATCAGCAGTAGCCTGTAGCTTTCCTGTGGTAGGCAAGATATATCTACTTCATTAGGTCTTTTGGTTTAACATTGTGCAGGAGTGTCTTAAGTATTAGGTCTCAAAGAATAAATAAAAATTTTGGAGACACAAAATGCTCTTATTCAGCAGTGCTTTTGTTCATCAATGTTCTTGAGTAGTTCCCAAGTGGGGTCTTATGCTTTAACTTTTATTAATTTGATTTAAAAAAAAAAAGTCATGCTATCTACAGCAGAAAATGTAGAAGTTCAGTAATGCCTTTATTCTTATAGATTTCTTGATTTGTTCCAGAAGGGTTTGTTACAGTCTTAGGCAGGATCTGATTAACATATGCATAATAGAACTGTGCCTAAAATCCAAGGCAGATAAGGCAGACAAATTGTTAAATTTTAGTTTTAAATGAAAAGAAAACAAAAGTGTAAATGACTGGATTGTAAAGACATTTGGAATACTATTTCTCATGTGTAGGCAAAAAAATGCATTCATTCTTGCCATCTAACTGTATAGATCCTTCATCGTTAGAATAAGAACTGTGTTTCCCCATCAGATAGTTCAAATAACTTCATTTTTCTTCCTTGAGAAGACCTTCTGTTGAGAGTGCTTCACTTGCCTGAGTTCTCTAGATAGCCAAGAGGGTCTATGTTTTGATTCAATTGTATTGAAATGGTGCTCCTCAGAATATAGGAATGAGTTAAGGGAAATTTGCATCATGATGTGCCTAGATTTTCTGATTTTTTTTTTTTTTTTTTTAAATTGGAAAGGATTGTTGTAGAGAGCTCAGGCCAGATTCAGATCCATACCTACAACAAGTCCCAAATTCCATACCGAGCCAAGTTCCATTTTTAGTCTGCTTGAATAAGTAGCTCTTGAGGTTCTGATGGCTTCTGTAGGACTTTTCCTTTTATGTCTTCAGGGCTGTCCTTTCTTGCCTTTTGTCTCTTACTTGGGCATTCCACCTCCAACTCCACCCCTAGTAATGGACACAAGCACCATGCGTTTTTAGTACCAGAATATGATGACACTCTTAGTAGGATGCATGATTGGGTCCATCATTTTCACAGGTGATATTGAAGCTTTGCTTCTGGAAAGGCTGAATCTGAGCGAATTAACAGCGGGACTGATGTGTAACGCAGCAATTGTTGTGCAGTTTGGTTAATCCAGAAGATTATCTAGTAACGGCAAAGTTAGGATTATTTCTGTGTTCAAGTAGAAGACTTCTTTTAGATTTGCGTAGACAACAGCAACACTATAATAGTTTTGTGCTAATTTTTCAGTGATTAATTATATTAAGAAAATGATTAAAAAACATTAATCTTCCCCTATTTAACGAATAGATGCCCCTGTAAGACCTTGTATTTCTCTAGAGAAAAATTAATGCCCAGAAGCTGAATGTTTTTCTTGAGGTCATGCAGGAAATACCTGCCAAACCCAGGATTAGAATGCAAGTTCCTGGCTGATATGTCTGTGTATAATCCTCTGTATCACTGTAATGTGCAGGGTAAGCCAATGCCCTCACCCTTCCCCTCGCTCTCTCTTTTTCCCCTTCTTTAATTTCTAGTCTTTTATAGTTCACTGCATGGTATTGATTAACACTTAGGATCGCTAATTCCTCTTTTAAATTTTTTTGTAGCATTCACAGAAACACTTTCTTAAAGATTTCCTGAAAATTCAACTTTTTGCCAAGAGGACTAGTGGTTTGGAAAGGCACAGTTTTCCTTTATCGACATCACGCTATTTTTTTCTTCATAATATTGTCATCATCTTTTTTTTTTTTTCAAGAAAGATATTTTAGTGTATTTTTCTGAATTAGGGCATACTGCTTTCTCAGGAGCTTTTATGTAGTGGTAGATCATTTTAATAAAACAATTCTATTTTTCTTTTGAATATGTTTTTTTTTATTAGTGGTATAATATGCCACTATATGATAATTTTGCCCTAGAACCATCAGTCTGCTCTACCCTGTTCCATTTATTTTGTATCTTTGATATGCACTTTGTCTTCAGATTTCCAGAAAGAGTAATTCCATGGTTAAAGCTTTATATGTGTTTTCTTTTGTAGGCTGTAGATCCGAGATAGGTGCAAAAAATGCATCCCTGAAATAATAGTGATTATAACAATTCAGAAAGATATAGTAATGCGCATAAAAGGAATAATTATCTTTGCTGTTTCCATTTTCCCTATATTCTAAATATCCATTTTTGTTTTGAAGTGTTTTAGTGGCTCTCATACTGAGTATGGCTGAGCAGTGTTTGTCTCTCTGTCTCTGGTGCCACGTGTGCCTTTTCGGCATTTACTACAACCTGTTGGGCTTAAAAGAATAGCTACCTTTATTTATGCCACATGAGGGAATCACTATGTGATTGTTTGCTACCTATTAGTAATTCTAATGATTGGCTCTTACCGTACCATAACATTAACATAACCCTTATTATCATTACTGAGCCACCAATAGTGATATTCCTAGTGGATGAATGGTACATGGTCTTGAAATGTCATTAGGTCGTGTTTAAGAAAGTGACCTCTGGGAAGCTCCTTCTCTTCTTTCTTGAAATCATGCAATTAGCTTAATGAAGAGGGGGAGCTGGGAGGAGATTCCTGCTCCCAGCATTCCCAGGTGTTGCCAAGTGCCTCTCTACTCCAGGAAAATGTGGCCACATTCTCAGTGCTGGTCAGTGTCTGCCCTACTGATGTGTTGGATTGCTATCTTCCTTCCAGCATGTCAGTGTGTAAATATGGCATCTGCAGAAAAGGTAGCGCTGGGTAAGAAAGATCTGGCAAATTTTTGTGATTTTAAACAAGCACCAAAGAGAAGTAAGCACCTGCGTGTTATTTGAACTCCAAAAGTTTAATGGATGGAAAGCATCAAGGATTTGTCCTGATAGTATTCAAATTTTTTTGTCTTTTGTGACACAAAAATTCTTAAACGCTAAAATGCATACCATACACTGAACATTCTGGATAATTAGGATTGTCTTATTAATTTTATTCTTGCTTTTGATATATGAAGTTTCTTAAAGGAAACATGCATAAAATTAGGCTTACTGCTTTTTCTGGTTGATTAAAATATTTGTAACATCTGTATGACCACTGTGAAATTCTGTAGATGCCGGTGTCTTCTAGACAGTTCTGAGAGCGTGTAATTTTTGTTGTTTTTTCTTTAAAGAAAAACATACTTTAAACTCATAATTTAAACAAGTGAGCAAGTTTCAGTAAATTGTTTATTCTGCACTACTTTTTCTCAAATGTTCATTTAGGATCACCTGTGATCTAAGCAGTTAGAGCAAAAAACATAGAAAAATTCTATGTAGTTATAGTAAATGTGACAAAGTATAATATATAACTAGTAAGAAACTTTATGATATACTAACTATAATTAATTCCAGTGATTTGTCAGTTAAAGCCAATGCAAATAATTGTAACATCTGTCAAAAACCAAGCACTAGCATGAAAACCTTTTAACATTTTGCACTTAATAAACTATTTTATACATAAACTACCTTATTGTTTATATTAAAAACTAAAAAATATTCAGTCTGTTCCAGCCATTCTAACAAAAACTTTAATAAGTAGACATTGCATAAAAATGACACAATCCAGCAGTTATTTGGTAAGGCCAGCATAATCATAAATTTACCATCCATGCTTTTCCAAAAATACTAACCCATATTGTTCTCCCTGGACCTGTTGCAGGGATGACTAATCCAGCTGCTGAGGTCTCCCTTTATGTGTTTGATGGAACACTTGGCTTGCGAGCCTACAGCTGTGTGTTTATGTGCAGTGCACACCTGCAGGGGCCTGACAAATAGCTGTAGTATGCAGAGTATACAAAATTACCCTGGCAGTGCTGCAAATAAGGAAGTTTCTGTTTTGAAGTCCATATGTGTGTGAGCTTGAGATGCCAGCTGGGGTATTTATGTTGCATTGCACAGATGTAAAACTGCCAACTGATTTTATACCAAATAAAGGCTAATCTTTTTATACATACTTGGTGTCAGAGTTATGAAGTGGTACATAAGAATGTTCTCACGACTTAGCTCTTTTAAAATAAAAGCTGACATTAAAAATGCTTGAACTCACAGTATGCATAGAAGGTAAAAGATAAAAACGTACTGTATTTACTTAGATATCTGCTATAGCACACTATCTTAAGGGTTTTATTATTAGTGATGTATACTTATTAGCTGCACATAATCAGGGCTTGATTTATTGTATGCATATACGCTATACTATATAACTTTTTTTCTAGGAGGTCACTTTGGCTCTGTGTTGAATCCAGTTTATAGGTTCTGAAATGTGAAAGCCCAATTTATATAGGTACTTAACTTGAAAGCTTTGCTTTCCTATTTTCAAATGTGTTTAAGCACAGGGATAATTTTTCATCAAATATAATATGCGCCTTGAAAATTGTGATTGTTAGTAGACCTTGTCTGTGAAGGCTTTTAAAGGTAATATTTGCCTTCAAATACTTAAAAAATTAAACTGTTTTGCTAAAACTAACAAATAGCACAGATTTAAGTCTTGATTGTTCCATCACATGTACCTTGACTTTCAGTATGAACTGAAGAGAATGAGGTGAGATGAATTGTTTATGTTTTGATGGATCACTGTGTACTAATCCTTTTTATATGGATAAAAGGAGAGGGGTTGGCATAGTGAGGGTTAATATGCAGATGTGAATGTGAATGGTTTCTGTGCTTCTGAATATATGCTTTGGGAGTTCCTTAAGTTACATTCTTAGATTTAAAATGTTTTTCCTTCAATTACTTTTTTTTCCCCTCCTTACTTTGTCAAGCCATTTTAGTGCTGTTTTTAGTTTATTGTTTATTCTGAGCTACTAAGACATTTGAAGATGTGTAGAATTCTGCTTTGGCTTACTGTGTCACAATGTATACTTGAAATACACTCTCACTAAATGTGTGAGAACAAAGAGAATGGGAGCAACATTGAAGTCTATCACTATAGAATGAGTCTCTAAGGACTTAAAAATTTATTTTCCTAAATGTAACGTACAGCTTAGGAATGACTAGCCATCA
>JAOXNG010000012.1:136657729-136671076 GCA_028566535.1 Scolopax minor
TATATTACTTACTTGTGCCCAATGTAAATGATATTGTAATTGAAGAACAGTATCGTTAGGCTTTTGCAAGTTTATATTTTTGTCAAAATAGAGTACTAAATAATTCTGTAGGGAAACCTTATGCTGAGGTTGAATTGAAGAATTCCTTAAATTTCTCAGCTATGAAGATGTATGTCCCAAACATGTGCTTTAATAATCTATGGTATGGAAGTACTCTTTTTCATGCTTTTTTGACAAAATGCTAATTCCAAGATTAAGTTGCATCTTTACTATATGCTGGGTTATAACACTTTCCTTGCATTTGGATTTTCTTCTTTTTTTGTATTTTAATAGTAAGATTTTAGCCTCTCAGAAATCAATCATGCTGATGGAGGGGTTTTTTTGTTCTTTGGTCTGGAATATTATATATTAGATTCTTTTCTTTAATAAAGCTGACAGTATGTGCATCGCTTGTTGGTTGTGCAGGGTATATGCTGTAGATTGTAGCCTGACATTGTTATGGTGTTAGCATGTATGGGCTTCATGTATTTCACTGTGAAGGTGAGATCATCATCTTTAAAGGATGGTTTTAATTTGTGTTGGTGAATCAAGTGGATACTGTATTTAAGGAGGGGGAAAAAGTGTACTCATGCAGGTTGCTGTCTGCAGTCCAAATTGCTGATCAGAGAGTCTTTATACACATCGGTAATGTGCTGTGCAATATAAGCTGAAATATATTCCACAAGGGAGGAAAACGGAATAGGTTACATACGCTGTTCCTAAGTGCAATGAATATAAAACTCCATTACTCACTTTAAGCAGGTGCTTTTTATATGAGGCTTTAAAGAAATATAAAACTGCTGGTGAAATGATTGGTTTGTACAGACACGACTTAACTTCCAGTACTTTGACCAGATAAAGAGGTTAAAAATATTTCTACAAACATTTCTTTAATGATTTCAAGGATTAAAGGTTAATATCCTCCTGGTGTAAGAAACTGCCATTCCAGACACTAAATGCACTGTTCCATTCAAGTCCTCTGTGCTTGCATAGAATATGTAAAAGAAAATATAAACATTTATAAAAAATTAAAACACAAACACAGGGCACTGTGGTTTTAAGTTTCTATCCTAAAAGATGTGTATTTAAATTCCTGGGAGGAGCACAATGATATCATAAAAAAATAAAGGGTGATATAGAAAACTGATAGAGTAAGAATGATACTCCAATTAGAAACAAAACACGTCTTTAAAGAACCTGAAATCTTGTCATCTATGTGTGTGGAAAACTGCATGTGAAGGGGTGGCCTTAGATATTTCTGTTCTTTAAAGCAGCATATCTATCTGAGAATGAAAATCATGGGAGGACTGTTAAAGATAATATTGGTATACTGTATTTTAATCTTTTTACATGTAGTCATGTTTTACTACCCACCATGTCTCATTTACTCCCTTTGTGCCATTTCCTACCCCTTTCCAGTCAGTGTCCCCAGCAGCAACCTCTATTGTCCATCTCTTAACACCTGACCACTGGCTTTCTTCGCCTCCCAACTGAAAGATGTTTATGTTCTCTTTCACTTCCCCCAACAACACCAGCAACTCAGGAAATAGAACTGTTAATCATTACACTCTAGATGTTAGTTCTTATTATTTTTCTATAATACAGTTACTGAACATGTCTGTTCTTCTTTCAAGTTTTTATGAACTTTTACAGTTTCTTTGCTTCTTAAAGAATTAGTGTCCATCCTCCAGAATCCTCAATTTTTTGACATTTTTACTAGTCCGTAACTGTTCTGTCTGATATGTAATTATATCAAATTGAGCTTGTGTGAGATTTCAGCCATTAGGTTTGGCAGCAAGCAGGTGACCGGGTGCTATGTATGTCAGAGGGAAGCTCAGAACTATGTGTAGGTCCAGGTGAGATCTGGCATTTCTTGTCTCCTGCATAGTAGGTATGTTACACAGCACTTTAAAGTTTGCATCTGCTCTGGTGAATGAGGCTTTTTGGGGGCAAAGGAATACAAACTCATGGGAAACCAGGCTTTATTAGTTTCATAATTCCAAATAGCTTATTTAAATATATGTGTCTTAGAAAAATGAGCTCCACAGTTGAAACAGGAGGTGGTGATATCTGAGATGAACTCTATTTCCTCTAACACTTTGTTCTTTCATCCTACATTTTGCTGTCCTTTTTCTCTAGTTGCTATGCACCTTTTTACTAAAAGAAGTGTTCTAAAACTCAGGCTTTATTCCAGAGTCTAAGCCCACAGGATTATTTAGGTTGGAAAAGACCTTTAAGATCGTTGAATCCAACCTTTAACCTGGCGCTGCAAAGTCCACCACTAAATACACTAGCATATAGTAATGAGGAAGAATGTTTTAATATACTTTACTCATTGGCATTTTGCATGAGCTATTGAACTTATCCTCAGGTACAGCAAGACTACTGTATATGAAAGGGATAGAAGACTTATATGACTAAGATGGAAGCAACCAATTGCATGTGCATGTTTCCAGACAAAGGCTGTGTAAGGGTGGAAACTGTAAACTGCTTCCTCTCTCCATCTGTTTGTCTGTGTTCTTCAGGATCTTGCTTCAAATACTTTATGGTGAAAGTTTCTTATTTATCCTTGTCCTGGAATTACTTGCATCTATGTAATTTTTAGCATTTGTCTACTGACAATGTATAGATTCAAAGATTGATAGGATGTGCTTTTTGAGAGCTAGAAATTCAGATTCTGATAGTTTTTCTGTGTTTTCTTGTAAGACAGTTCATATAAGTTATATGAATACATTAACTTGGGTTTCTACCATTTGTCTCAAATGATACAGTGGTATCTGAAATGCAGCTGTTGATTTGTGCAGAATGAAAATCTATCCTTTTCTTCGTTTTGAACCTCTTTTTACAGCAGCAGGAACAGTACCACTAAAGCCACTTTAATCCTGTGTCCTGACCAGTGTCATGTTGCCAAATCTAAAATAATAGCTTCAATTAAGTATGCATATAATTGATGATGCCTAAATAGCCTGAATGTTAGCAATAACAAGGTGGATAATAGTAACTTGCCCAAAACTACTTATCACAGCAAGATTTTTAGAGCTAGTTGTAATACTACCTTAAGCTTAAAGATGGAGGCAGTGTTCCTCTCTAAATGTTGGCTAATTATATCAGAAGGAGCAGCAGTCAGACTATGGATGGATGGTGTTTCTGTACCCTACACTGAGAATGTGTGGTCTTTGTCATCTTGATAGGGTGTGGTAGTAAATCTGTGAATGTTTGCTGGCCAGCCTCAGCACAGTAGGTAAAGGGAATTCTGAAACATTTCCCAGCTTTTGTATTTTCAGAAGAGGCTTTTTTTTAGTGGTAGCTGTTTAGTCCTTCTATGAACATTCAAAATTAAAGTGTCTGGATAATCACTTAAAACAGGTTATCAATGAAGAGTTATTCAAAGGTGCTTCTGATCTTTACCATATTGTTCCAAATGTTCTGTGACTTCTTCAATATTGGCTTTCAGTCTTTGAATCACAGGTTTCTTATTTAACTCTCAATTTGAAGGAGGATTTTGGAAAAATCAAGAAGTTTGTGGATTAAAGGCAGATGGGAACGTGTGTGAAGGCTGTTGTGTGGACTCTCAAAATGTGAACGTAGCAACAGGGATTTGCCAGATTTGAGCAACTCTCCCTCTAGGTTAAATGCTGCTGTTCCTTAGCAAGCTGGGAAGTTTATTGCAATGTGTAAATCTCCATTACTAAATGATGGTCCTACATCTGTTTTAGTGTTTAGGAAATGGAGATGCCTTAATTAGCTTACAGGCAGTTTAAGGATTAAAATGGTTAGTTACAGAGATCCTAATATTGATCTCCAAGGTGAAGACCAGCTTATGACGTGTGCTTGGCCCTTGAATCTGTCTGTGAAAATACTGAAAGTGTGTGAGGGGACTTGTTTTTGTGTTACGTGTGGTCATACATGTGTTTTTTGCAGTTTATGTTCTGATGAAGAGAATGGTAGATACTTACATTGATAAATATTTTGTCATTGTTGCCTAAGAAGAAAAAAGCTTGATCTTCTTTAGGGTGTATTTCCTTCCATCTGCCAATAACTGCTTTCACCTGACATGCATTTATTTTTCCATTGAGTACTGTGGTTGAAGAGAAAATGAAAGAAGAGGTATTTTTTAGGACAGGTTTCTTTGAGGTGTGGAACTGTGGCACAAGAAGCTCAAGAGAGAAGAAAATCAGCTCACCTCACCCCATACGTTAGAGGCAAGACAAGTCGACCGTAATCCTGTTGTTATTCCCTGTTAAGTCTTGATAGTGGGTGGGGATGCAACAATAATTTCATAGAATAGTGGCATTTAGACTGAAAACTGGTTGTCACAGTTACAAGAAAACAAATAATTATGATAATTAGAATAGCAATAGTAAAGCTAAATAAAGTTGAGATGTTTTAAAAAAAAAAAAAATGGTCCCTTGACACCTCCTTAAAGTAAGTTGCCTGAATTACCATTTTGAAGAAGAGAGGAAATTGTAGTCTCTGAGTGTCTATGTTAGGGCTGCAAAATGTGGTCTCCAGACTATGGTGACAGATTAAAAATGCAGAATTGTGAACACAGTAAAGATATTTGGGGAATTTAATCACAAAGATTTAGTTTAACTACACAAAAAATCTGAGAAAGTATTTATAACCTGGCTTCTACATTTTAGAAAATATTTTTTCCCCTCTTTTTTTCCAATTACAAAATAAAAAGAACTAAAGAGCCCAAACACAAACCCCCAGTATTTTCTCTTAAGGTGTTGTGTGTGAACATACGCAATGATTGAAAGAGATGTTGAAGTTCCGCTGCTGCTGCTCGTCTACTGCATCAAAGAAAATGAAAGATCATGCTCCCCCAATGCTTTGAACGTGAGAAGTAGGACTGATGCCAGCTAGAGCTGCTCTTTGTGGCTTCTGTTATGTTTGTGCTGCAAGGAGGAAGGAATTAACTTTGGTTTTAGCTTCAAGTTTCTCAGAAGTGCTATCTCTCTAACCAAGTTCAGTACAGGCCTTCAGAAGTTCTCACTGAGGGCACTGCTCAAGCAGGGACTAAACACAAGTATCTCTCATGAAAGAAATGAGGCTTTTCTTATGCTTCAATTAGTTTACTAGCTTTTCTCTGTTACTTAAGTATATGTTTCTGTGAAAATAATTGGACATTTTTTTCTTGATTCCAGTAAGACTTAGGACTAAATGTTATTTCATTTGGTTAATAGCTCCTTGCTTTTATTTGACATAAATGTGACAGTCTTTTACTATATCATGTTGCCAAACCGTAGTTTAATGGTACTTAATGCTTTAAATATTGAAACTTTTCCTTCTGAGGCCATAACCTAAATATGGAGAGAATTCATGTGGAGCTGCTTCTAGAAGTTTTAGACATGCCTTACTCATTTCCTATTTCACATTTTGCAGTTCTCTCTTTTATGATCTTTTTAAAGAATTATTTATTGAATTTCTGGGATTTGGCGGCACACAATCCTGACTTTTGTCCTCAGAATCAGTAACATACCTCTTTTGCTAGTTTTCTGTCTTTTCTATTGACAGTCTAGATTTTGTCTCTTGGTTTTCCATTAATCATTGCAAATTCACCATATTAGAGATGAATTGGTAAAAGATGTGTAGCCCATTGGTAAAATCACTAATTAGGTAACTTTTTTTTTTTTTTAATAGAACTTAAATTGGATGATAGCTCAGTATTAACAGGCTTGTTAGCAGAATTCCCAGGATGACTTATAAAGACACAATTGTGACCTGTATTGGTATTTGATTCCCTCCTGCTTGCACGTAGAACGTCACTGAATGCAGGGACTTGGGGCAAGCTGCCTAATTGGGTTATGTACGTGGAGAGGACCAAACCTACAACCAGAAAAGCTGGGGAGAGGATGCAAATGACTACTTTAAAGTGTGGGAGAACCTTCCTCAATGGTGTGATACTTCTGTGCCTGTTTCTAGAACAGAATGGCTCTTTAGGCTCGGAGTTAGAATTGAAGTGACTTAGTGTGCACAAGGCGTAAAATTGTCAAGGTGTAGTAGATTTCAAGTTAGAAAACTTTTCTGCCTATTTTTGGGTTCTGCAGTATGGAAAGAACAGCTTTTTAGGTCTTTGATGTGTTATATTTTGCCTGTGATAGTCTGATTCAGTTAAACCAGATTAGGTTTAATCATAGAGTATAAACATGGCTACATATTGGGAAGGAAATACTTGATTTTTACTGCAAGTAGTTCTACATCAAGCAAGTTTTTTCCAGTACAAAAATCACACAACTAGAAAATTGTAATTTTTTGTCTGGAAGTAACCAAAGGTTATATTTGGTTGAAATAAGTATATGTATCTCTGTCTCTAGAAAGTATTTGATTACCATATTCCTGATGACAATAATAAATTAAAGAAATTGTGAGGAGTACACAATTGTTCTGTTCTCCAGTTCTGACTGCACTGAGTAACAAAGTGTGGTAAATCATGGGGCTGCTTTTGAAAGTGTGTTTGCAGAAGAGTGAGTACTGCACAAATTCTACTTTGTGGCCTTGCACCTTAGAAATCAGCCTTTTTTATGCTTCATTTGTGGGATGCTGAATTTGGATAATCTTGCCTTTGGCAATGATAGGTTTGTTTTCCCTGGTTCCTCTTTGAATACATGCTCAGTGTCTTAATTAAAATCTTGTAGAGTGTTTGTCTCCATACTAAATTTGAGTTAGTATTTGGAGGCACGGAGCATTTCTTATTCGGGGGTTTTAACAACCCATCAATCAATCCCTTGAGAAGACACTACTTCTAAAATGTTTATAAACGTTGAGGGGAGGGAGCCCTGTTCTTTGCTTCCTTAAACATTTGTTTGCTGAAATAGATACTTAAGGAATATTTTAACTATGTATATAAGTGTTGAGACATTGATTTTATAATGAAAAGGATAATAAGGGAGAGTATTTGGGAAGAACTAGTTACAGGGATGGAGACTACCGATAGAAGCATACATAGGAAACAAAGCTTCTCTCTTCTCTATAGAGTAGCTTGCCAATTTGACAAGTTTATGAGGGATGGTTCATCATTTCCAAAAAATTTCAGGGACGGAAGAAAATGTGCTATTTCTCTATATTAAACCTACTAATTATAAATGGTTCACCAAAAGTCTTTAAGCTTTCTGCATTTAGAAAAACAGACTTGTATCTGGGCAAGAGGAATCACTTTAAGTGATTTTTGACTTAATAATGGAAGTCTAGTTGGACATTGTAAGTTCCTCATTCCTTATTGCAGCCTCCGTATAGGATTTTAATATTTAATAAATGGACTTTCTGAGTATCCCTCAGGTGTTAAAATGGGCAGGATGATGTTGCCATTTGATGTCAAAAAGGAGGGACATGATTACGCCATGTCTTCTTAATACTTTTCTATTTTCTTCTCAAATCATTAAAAACAACTGAGAAAGTGTTCTTCCTATCCATCTAAAAGGTGTTCCAGAAAGAAACAGCGTAATACAGAAATCAGTTTGTGAGTTTCTTCAAGGCCAAGCCATTCAGCTTGTCCACCTTCCCATCATGAACCCGAAATGCTGGCTGGGTGACAAGCAGTGCACTGGCCTAGTTTGAGCCACGCATTGCTGCCTGCCCTGCACATGCTGCCTGGTCAAATATACCTGTGTTTTCATGAAGCTGTAGGAAATAAATGTCTTAGATAATGTTGCCATATCTTGCTAAAATTCCACGTGTTCAGAAGTTACTTAGTGAGGGAATAGAACTGCATAGAAACAAATAGGGAGCATCGTCACGTGTAACTTGGTTGCTTCTTCTCAAATATGCTATTAAAATAAAATTCAAGTTCTGCTTATAACTAACATAGAAAGTTTTAGCCTTAATGCAGAGAGGTTGTTCAGGGTAATGCATCTAAATGTGGACTCCATGATGGAAAATATTTAGTTTTAAAAGTACTTAATCTTCCATAGTGAAGTGCAAGAAATGTATCGGACATCACACCTTATATTTTGAGGCATAAAAGAGTTGCTGAAAGGTGGAAATAGCAAGAAGCTACCAGTTTTGACAAGACTTGAAAGATGGGGTTCAAATTATAAACTCAAATTTGTTTTGCTTCGACTGTAATCTGGGCTGCTACTAATAGTATTTTACAATCTTTGTTTTGGAATAGGCAGAAGGGAAAAACATACTTCCCCCCCAACACAATGGCCTCTATTTGCACAAGTTTATAGGAATTATGAGGAGGCAGAGCTAAGACTAGGAAATGCCTACAGATACCTTATTGGCTTTTGAGAAACTCATGCATTGTGTCTGATTCCACACCTTAGATCAAAGGGGATTTTAAGCTTTAAAAGAGGTTGACCCCAGGCAAGCCTGGGAATGAGGGTGTATTCAGAAGACTAAAACTGGTAGCTGATCTTTCAGACTGGGAACTGATGGGGTGTTGTAGTGGCAGACACACAGACAGGTTGCAGTGAGCATTCTTTGAGCCTGAAGCCTTCCGGAATCGCGAATTAGGAAGAAGCTGGGCTTGGCTGATCTCAAACACAGAAGACAGGTTAAATTTTGTAAGAAAGGATGCACAGAGTGTAAACCCTACTTTCAGTTGGCTCTCTGATTTACTAAACGTAGCGTGTCCCTTCCTATGCAGCTTCTCTCTTACCTTGGAAAGCACTTTTTATTCAAAAAATTATTTTATTTTTATTATAATATTATTATTACTAAGCACAATTACCAGGCTTAATCCTAAATCTTCTATTTCTTATAATTTAGGAATTATTTTAGGAATTTTTCCTTACTCCTAAATATTAAAGGTTGTTCTTTGGGTTAAGTCTTTGAGAGATTGTGAAAAATACTAATGAGCTAATTCTGCAGAAAATCTATTAAGTTTCTTTAATGCCTGTAACTATCTTGAAATACATATCAAAATGATTTTTAATTTTTTTAACCTGATATTCCATAATACTTTCCTTGCATAATTATGGATTTTGGAACAAATTCTGTGTTACATATGCAAGGAAATGGTTCCATAATTATACTTATGCTTGCATAATTAACAAGCTGCTTGCCAATTTTAACTGACAAATTCCAAGTCACTTGTGCATGAGGGGGGAAAAAACCATAAAAAATGGTAACTTCTGTTAGTTTTTCCTTTCATACTTCTTACAGGTGTTGAAACTATTTCTTTCTAATTTGCAAGTAAATTTATGTATTTTTTTCCTGGTAGGCAGCGCTGTACAGAATAGGGAGGGCTGCTTTCTCCACCCAAGCACTGGGGCTGTTTTGGGGGCTGCCCTCGAGCTCAGCCAACATATCTCAGTCCTGAGTTGTAAGATCCCCTGCTGCTGCCACCGCCGTTCCAGGCAGCTCTTCAGAAGTGTCTGCCAACAGCACCGACTTCTTCCAACCGGTGCAGGAGTTTTCTGATGTGCACAAATGGGGGCTGAGGAAAGACCACCAAAACTTATTTCCACTTGTGACCTAAGGCAAGGGTTGAACTCCAGTTTCCGTCGAAAAATGGCAAGTGTGCCGTTGGCCTTCTCTGCTGTTCAGCTGCCTGGATTTAATGCTTTACATGGCTACTGAGTAAAATGTTGTCTAAATGTAGGCTTGAAAACACCGAGTGATTTTAAGGTCTTGAAATGAAAGGGTTATAATAAAAACATGAAAGAGAATAGTTGAGGTGGCACTTATAAAGTGTAAAAAAAAATGTATGTGTGTATAAATGCATATTTCATATTCCAATTTCTAAGTGGCCTTGTGTGTTTGCCTCACAGTATCTCTATATATATTATGCATAATTGTTTGTATTGAAATGCCTATACACAGCACTCTCTCGCTTGCTTGCATTTAAAAACTGCGAATCACGAAAAATATAATAAATGCTATAAGAACATCTAAGGTAGATAATTAAAGTATAATTAAGTTTAAATGCCTTGGTGAAGGAATATAAAAATATTTAAATTCAACAGGCTAGTACATTTGCAGTTTTCTTTTATTAGGTGTGAAATCTAAGAATCCCCTGCCAACTCTTGAGGGCTCAATCCAGAATGTTGAATTGAAGTACTGCGGCACATCATTGGTCAAATGTGCCTCTGGGACCGTGGGATCAATAAAAATTTGTGCCAAAGCCCCAGGTATGTGCAGCTGGACCATGTAAAACTTTATTGCCTGTATAGGAGAATTGGCCTTGCTTTTTACAAGGAGAGTTACTGAAACAAGAATTTACTCATTGTTCCTATGAATCAGAGAGGGGGTTTTTTTGTATTCTGTTTTGGAGTTTTTTATTATTATTGTGAAGTGTGCCAGGATGATCCAGTCTGGCCCCAGTATAGTCAATTTTTACACTGAATAAAAATAAAGATGTTGTTTTTTTTCTGCTGAGACATATATTAATCTAAAAGCACTGAAAAACTGGAATAACTCTGCATTTTTGTATTACGCAGAATATTTGCATTTTGTTTTATTGGTAGCATAATTTTGATGTATTCTGTTTATCGTTTAAAGTCTCATTTTCCATTAATGCTGAAAGTATGTATTTTGCTTGTTAAGTTTTTGTGGGCTCTGTGATAAATAATTTCTAAATTTCTTTAATGGATTTTTTCTTGAAGAGCATGAAGGAACTTTTCCAATCAATGTCTATGAATCTCTTCATATGTAAAGGCAGCTAATGTCAAGAATATTCAAAATGCTGTGTATTTAAACCTAAATTGAGTTCATGGTGATTTAAAAAGGTATTATTTTATAAAGTTGGGATTGGAATTACTATTTTAAAGAGAATGGATTACTTTATTTGAAATCCTTCTGGATGTAAAGACATTTACAAGATAACATTAAGGAAGTTGTTTAATAGTTTATATGAGATTGCTCTTTCTATTTCTTCTTTTAATTATGTACCTACAATGTTAATAGCTGTTCTCTTTGGACTAGTGAATGTTTATGTGTTGAAAATTTATTTTGTTATAGTAAAAGCTGTAAGGAGTTTAATCTTTATTTTAGGTGATGGTGGAAAAGAGAAATTGATTCCTTTAATTCAAGGCCCTTCTGACACCAGAGACTTACACAGCAGTAAGTGGCTCAATGAGAGTAGAAAGCCAGAATCTCTCTTAGCTCCAGATTTGGTAGCCTTTACAATCCAAATTCCACAGTATATGGACTACTGCCATAATTCTGGTAAGTGCAAAACTCTTGTTAAGCCGGTATCGCATTACATTTTTCCTATCCAATGTAATTTTCAAAAGAGGGGCTTGATATAAAATGTGCCAAAAGCCAAAGTGTCTTTTTCACATACGGCTCACATTATTACTTTACTTCAGCTCACTGTGAGACACAAAAACTAAAAGCAGCATTTCGATATGTATCTTCTTCAGTGAGGAATGTGTCGCTGACTTTGGTTGCCTTTTAAATTATTTATACAGAACATTTTGTAAACTTCTTTTTTGTGAGCAGGATCCATGTTGAAAATCTTAGTTATATTCTTTCTTCCCATCTTATACAGATGTTGACATACTGAATTAAAAATCATTCATATGAATTTGCAGCATAGTTTATAATTAACTTAGAGAATTTGTTTATAATAAAATATGTTAATAATAAGAAAGATAATTTTTAAAATGCTACCAAGCACACATTAAATGTCATCAAACTTGGTGTTGTGGTGGATTTCGATAGAAAACAAGTTAATATATTCAGAGCATGGCTTGGATAAATTTAGGTGTTGTTTACTTTGTGGAAATACATACTCTTACCTGACATCTGTATGGTTTCTGTGGGCTTTGAACAAAACCTTGGTCTGTTTTAAGCGACAGTGACAATTTTGAAATTTATCTAGTTTAAAGTAACTATGATATAGTTTGTGAAATACACGTGGGTCTAGCTTTTTCCTGTCTGTCTGGTACATTTTAAAAAATTGCATTTTTGTGTTTTTAAAGCTTTATCCTGTTGCCATGCTAAGAATGCAATCAAATATGTGAAAAAAAAATCCAAAATAGTATCTGTTTTAAGGAAAGTAAAAGAATTAGCTGACCCCAATACTATGAAGCACTAAAACTGCTTTTTTCTCTAATTTTTTCTTGAGTAGTGGTTGTTGTATGTCATTAGTCTGAGAAGTAACAGTGAATTTTAAAAAAATTACTATATTTTTAATTTTTATATGCATATGTAAGCAACCTCTGACTCTTATGCAAAGTAAATATTCATGAGCACTGTGCACTCCAGCAGTTGTCAGGTCACTTATTCAGTTACTGTATCTGTACATTTCTTGGAGTGCATCATGCTGGAAATATTTATAACAGTGTTTTTATAACAATTATCTTAAGTTTCTGCGCCTAAAACATTGCTGAAGAGCAATTCATGATTCAAGTTAAATTATTCAGATTTTTTTTTAAAAAAAGTGAAAATCTGTTGCACCTGTAGTCTCACTTAAGTAGCTTTTAAAGGTTCATAATAATATTTATTACTGTTATCATATTTTCTGCCATTTTTTGAGAATCTTTTTAGTTTAACTTTTTTTGTCTTAAAATATTATTTGCATTTTAAAGGAGCTGTGCGTACTTACCTATACTATAGAATTATTGCTTTTGTTACAGGTCCCAGTGATGGCATACATTTTTAGCTCATCAGTATTACAGATAATCTAATTAGACAGAAGAGAGTACTTGATAAATTGTGTCAGGAGATGCCATTTGTTGGTTAAGCCACCAACAAATGAAGTGCTGACCAGACCTAAGAGCAGGGACTTTGAGAGGCAGAAAATTGGTTTGTAATAGATGAGTATCTGTGGTACCTTTTCTGTAGCTGCATGGAGATAGATTTAAAATGCTAAGATTTTAGAATTTAAAATTTAAAATTTCAGATATTTCATCCCTTGCCCTCCAGTACCTCAGGAAAGTTGTATTGATCCTGTGTATTCGGTGGCAGTCGCTGACCTGCTGACCTTCTCTAGGTCTGTAAGGTGGCACCCATGATTGATGACAAATAAGAAGGAAAAGCTGACTGGTGTTTAAAGCTTTGGTCCCTGTAACCATGAAGAGTAGTGTACAAATGGTTTGAAGTGTTTGGGGTGTTTTCTTTTAAAAAAAAACCAACCAAACAAAAAAAACCCAAAACCTAGTAAACATTAATGTTTAAATTATCTTAGGCTCTATACAAAGGATGAGGGAGTTAATTAAACCTTTCGCTTTCAAATACTTGCTGAAGGAAGGGAGGCAATTTACTAGAAGAGATAAGGCTATTCTTTTCGTTACCACTGTGAAAACTACATGGAGAGAAAATGTGAAGTGATTTGAGGGGGAAAACTTATTCCTCATTTTCATATGTTTTGCTAGTTGTGCCTTCTTGGCCAGTATTCTTTGTGGGTTTTTTTTT
>JAOXNG010000012.1:136671493-136684336 GCA_028566535.1 Scolopax minor
AATTCAACTTAAGCCTCAGGGGAATAAAAGGGTTTTTAAAGCTGTACCGCTGCAGACGATTGGACTGAAGTTGTGCTATTCAAGCAATATATTCTAATAATAACGTTAGATACAACGTTCTGAAATAGAGAATGGCCATTAGGAGCAGAGGCCATTAGCAATAGCTTTTAGTGTGTAAAACCAAGAGAAGCAATTGCAGGAGAATTTCTGGGTACTCTGAAGGCATCTTGGAATAAACACAATGCTTATTCAAGTACCTTTTTAATTTTTTTTTAATTTATATATAAAAATTACTAAAGGAAGAACAACTACTTAATTCATTATGCTTCTGTTAAGTTGAATGGAAAACAACTTGGTCTAAAAATCAAAGCAGTTGTTTGGATCTATAATGCCAAGGAAGAGGTTGTGCAAATTGCATGAGATTCTTGAATAAATTGGGGGGGTATTTACCTGGAGAACAATTAGGGCAATTTTCTTCCTCCTCTCCCTCTCAGGTCAGCAACTGCCTACTCTCTGTCCCACTTGAATCATATGGTCTAGGGTGAGCAGGACGATTGTGCAGCTTCTTTTACTGCTTGTCTGTAGGTGGCCCTGCAAAGTCCGAGTGCCTGTTTACGATTTGAGCGATAAGGTATTTTACACTAGGACTTTATTTCTTGCTGTTTCACTGCTGAGAGGAAGAGGGGAAAAGATATGGTTCTTGTAGTTCCGTACTGCATTGAGTATAACCAGTGAAGGAAAAAGGTCTATAAAATGTAATTCCAGAAAGGACAATATTAAAGTGTCTGATATGTAGCATACCCAGGCAAAGTAAGCATTATGTATATAACAAGTGCTTATACTGGTGATTACTTAGCAAGAGTATTTTACTGTTTGGTGCACAAAGTATTGTTAGCACAGTACAAAACCGATCCATCTATGGCAGAGGAAGTATTTGGGGATACAGAATACAAATATTATTCTGTTTAGTTGTTCAATACAAATCTGCATGTGGGTGCTTTTAATTTTGGACGGTTTTGTTGTATGAAAAACTGCCCCACGTATTTCAGTGATAGTTGTAAAAATCAGGGGATGTGCTCCCCAGCACATCCACATTTATTTTCATCACATTCATCTAAACTGCAGCATATATAATAAATACAAGAAAGGAGATTATTCCATTACTCCAGGTCTTGGGAAGGTCCTCTTACTGCTTCTCTAAATAACCCTGCCTTTATTAACCCTCAGAGTAGGCTGCAGACCTTGTTTATTTCACCTGGCCTTCCAGAGAAATAGGGAGATTTCAGAATGAATGCTGGTGTTAGTATTTAATTATAAGCAGCTGTTGAATAGATGAGGTGAGCTGATTAAGCTCTATTTGGTTTGCCATATTGAATAATTGGGAGTGCCTGCACAGCTGGTGTATGGAGAAATGTATTACATATAAATCAAGAGGACCTAAAACAAAAAATACAATTAATGAAGTTTTCTTTGAGGTTACCTTAAATATTCAGTAATGCAACAGTGAAATAAGGAAGTAAGCAAAAGTACCTGTATTAATATCATGCTCATCTATAGTAAATTGATACACCCAGTGGAGCAAAGTAAGAGTGAGAAGGCTTCTCTCGTTTGTGAAAGCTGTGTTGAAAGCTGAAGAGCAGATATTCAACTTGGTAAAAGTTGGTGATTTCTTCTTTAAGTGTTATTTTCCTTAAACTTCCAAAGATCTTTGGATTTTTTCTCCACTGTCAATATTTTTTAAGTTTAGATAGGATCACTCCATTCTCTCCCTCTTCCCAAATAAAGGAAAAATAATTGAAGTGAAAGTATTTTTAAGACTGAATAAATCCTATCTTCAAACATGAAAGTGCTGTAAATGTTGTACCAGCATGAACATTTTTTTTTCTTATCATAAACCAGCTGATTTTATCTGTTAGAATTTATTTGAAAGGAGTTGAGAGATTTAACATATATTTGGTTTTATGCATGCACACCTAGATATACCCTCAACTCCCCCTTTCTTGCAGTTAAAAAAGCCTGACATATTTTTTATTTAATTTTGACTACTTAGCCTGGGGATACTGCAAAGTCTGGCTTTTAAAGCTGGAACAATGATATTTTTTTTATGTTCTCAATTCTAGTGCTTGTGCTAGTAAATAAAAAAAACCTCTTGTAAAAGAGAATTCACAAACTAATTGGAAGTATTTTAGAAAGATTTGACACAATGAATGAGTAAAAACGCTTAATATATTGGAGTAATTAAAGACAATTCACATTTGTGGTTTGGGCATAAATGTGTAAAAATTATACCCATCTATCTTATTACATTTCCTTTTCTCTCCCTGAGGATTTCACTATGTACTTTATCTGTAATTGTTGCCAGTTTTCTATCAAGTTCCCACTGGGCTTCTGGTGCAAAAAATCTTATCCTCTCGATGACAGAGCTTGCCTGAATGATTTCATGCTCTTAGCATTTTTGTTCACGGGAATTAGGGGCAGAATGTAACTGCAGCTGAACATAGCATCTATTTTTGTAATTTTGAAGTTTAGACTCTGTTATTGGAACTAAATGAAGAGATGCAGGTGTTCTCCAGTTCAAGTCCTTTGGGATTTTTTGATGGTAGATGCTTGAAAAGAAAATGCATGTGTTTCCAGAGTCAAACAGCAGCTGTGGACAAGGATTTATGTTTTTCTCAGAACTTTGGGATTTCAAAATGTTACATTTAATCACATGCACAGAAAGGAGAGCAAATGTTAAAGATGTTACATATAAAACTAGGGGACTGATCTTTTTACCATACCATCTAGTTGTGGGAATAGAGGAACAAAGTGATCTTTAATCTTAATATGAACAATTTCAAAAGGATTATGATAGTTGCCAGAACTCTGGTCTTTTGAGAACTGTGCTCTTGCAGCACACAACTTTTATATCCTCTTAATTGCTTTTAAAATCTGGCTTATTCTCATACTTTTGCCTTGGAAAAATAGGAATGCTAAATAGTCTAAGTTACTGAAAACACAGCTCTTGTGCAGTACTTATGTTAGAGTAGGGTGAATTTAAATTCACATAAGTATACGTTTTTACAACAAGTTTTCTAATAATGTCCTGAAGTTTTCAAAATTGGTTTAAAAATAGAAGTTCAGCTGCCCAAACTGAGAGGCTAAATGTAAAATTTTTCCGAGTTACAAAACTTGTGAGCAGAAGTATTTTGTTGCAATGCAATTTCTCCCTCCCTTTTTCCCTCTCTTATGACTTTGAAATCAGTTTATTGTAGTACGCAAAATGTCTGACATCTGACATTTCATCACAGTTCAAGTGGGCACAGCAGATGGTGGTAATACTGAGCTGTTCAGGATGAGAGGATGGTGTGGGGAAGAGCAAGTTGATAACAGTGGTAAATACCAGATAGTTAATACCTACCTGAGAAAGTAAAAGCGTCTTTTTAAATGCATTTAATTTTGTACATTTTAGCTTGTGTATGCTCCGACTTCCCCCTTTACTCTCACAGCTCTATATGTTATGCTCTACAGCCAGGTTAAGTATCAAATATTTTTCCACACCTGAATCACCTCTGTATCTACTGTCCAATCCAATGTTTATTACTTTTTGTGAGCGGGAAGTAAATTTGTCCTCAAGCACAGTCTGTTACTCTGCTGGCTCTAATTATAAAATTCATGTCCACGGGAGTAGCATCAGGGAGGGACCTACTATATGATGCTAACTAGTTTAGGGTTATTTACAGCGGGTTGCATAACTCTGGCAACGGGCAGTAAGTTCTGGTTATAGAAAGGTAATTGTGAAATGAAGGAATTAAAGCAGCTTGGTCAACTTTCCATCAAGTAATTCTGCAAATCCTCTTGGGGGAAGGGGTGTTTTCATCCCTCTGCATACGTTGTGTTCAGCTTCTCTCAATATGCCATAAATCTTTCAACAATACATGTAGCCTAGAATTCTGAAATTGTGGTTAAATAGGATTGTGAGTTTTGTAAAATGATATTTGAAAAATTGATATTAAAAAAGCTACACTCAACAACTGAAGATTTGAGCTGTTGAGTGGTGAGTAATATGGGGTATGCAGGCTTTAAACTGCATAAAGGAAATCTCCCTACTTTCTCTTTAAATGGAGCATGACCTAGAAAATTCTGTAAAACCAACTAAAAAAGTTGAGTTGTTAAAACAACAACAACAACAATTTTTTTTAACCTTTTAAGTCATTAAATATGTAAAAGTTGGGGAATGGCAGATATGAGATTATTTCTGATATCTTTATTTTGTATGTATGCACGTGCGTTCCATAGGCTTTCTATTCATTTACAGTCTGGTAGTATCAAAGTGTTTCATTTGGCCACCAAAGTCATATTTAACACTTCTGGTATGAAAAAGAAAGAGTCTCAATGTCCTTTTGAATAACTTTTATTTCCATAACAGTATAGGATTATATTCCTGTGCTCCATATATTTATGAAAATGCATTCACGCTTTCCACTGGTAGCATCTGGAAAAGCATTATTCAGCAAGGTGACTAGGTACTTACTGATGGTGCAGAGAGTTTTGGAAACATGACAGGCATATGCTCTCAGCAATTGCTGACACATAGCTTTGGACATTGAAATCTGTTTTTAATTGAGAAAATATATGTTGGCCAACATATTGGGATAGCTCCTACTCGTTTTGAAAAAATGCCATGGGATCTTTAACTTCCATTTGGACGCTTCCCAGACATGGGCATAAGGGACTGTAACTGTTTACTTTCAAATGGTGTTTAAACTGTTTCCAGGTTTTATAATTGAATTATATTGCTCTCACTACTGCTTTGGTGATATAAATGTTTAATATAAAATAACAATTTTTTTAAATGAAATGCTAAGTAGATATAACTGAAAATCAGTAGGCTTTTGCTGGTAAAATATAAGTGCCTTTTGAGCAGGTCATTTTTTGTTTTTCAAATTTTAGTAACAAGTGTTTAAATAACATCTTACTGAACAGAAATATAGCACATTGGATGAAAAACAGCATTAAATTAAGTATTTCCAATATTTTTAATGCAGAAGTTTTGACATAAATCTATATTTGTTTCTAAATCTAATTTTTTTTTTCAGTAATTTTCATGGTCCAACCCTGTAGTACATTAAAAAGAAGCTTTGGATCACTCCCAAGATTCCAGTGTTGTGGTTATAATACACAAAAATTGTACTAACAGTCTCATTTATATGGTTTAGCATGCAGTCTTAAATGCACAGAGTTGAGTATTCAACCATGTTGTCCCCTTTCACCCAAACTGTCCTGAAGTTCCCACACAAGTTCCTTTCCATCATGTGACAAATTATAGAGTCATAGAATTGTCTAAGTTGGAAGGGAACCTTAAGATCATCTGTCCAACCATCAAATAGCCATTTGTGGTCACAAAATAAAGTTGTGCCATTACCAAGTGACTGGAAACTTAGTTTTATGTAGAAAACAACATTTAAAGACAGGATTAGACAAAGCAGATTAGAATCTCAGGAGTACATTGAGTTCTTTAATTAAACGAGATAACTCCAGTGATGGCTCCCAAGCTAGGACATAATCCTGTAGTTGAACACTTAAATTAGTTTTGTTTTCTTTGTCTTCTGCGAAGCTTCTGAAAATCAATTTCTATTTTTATCAATAAATCTTCAAACTGTATAGAAATTGGTACTTAAGGAACAATTAGTCACTTTTAACCTTTAGACCATTTAATCACTTCTGTGCTGTATGAGCTGATTTAATTTTCCTTTTACTTGTGTACTGAAATAGAACTAATGTGCGAGATACTCATGTGTTTACTGGTGTAAGGTAGCAGAAATACTTAAAATTGATATGAGGAAAACACTGTACTGTGTAATTTCTCAGTTCTATTAATAGCTAAAATTACCATAATTATATAATGTGAACATTTGAGTATCTCCATATAACAGATTTCTAAGTACAGCAACTTCAATCACAAATACTGTATATTTGAGGTATTCTGATGTTCTCATTGTCACGTGATTTGCTAAATCTATTTGAGAAATGCAGTGGTAGGATTGTAGTGGATGTATAGTTTAGTTAAATAGCTAAATATTTTAAATTCATAATTTAAATCTGATTTATGCTCTTCAGTAGAGGAAAAGGCATTTTGAAAAGGAAAAAAAAATTTGTTTTTCTGAAGTAGTGTCTGAAAGAGAGATTGTAGGTTCAGTCAACATTTGCTGGAGCAAAGTAATTTGCTGACCTGAGTCCTGAGTTCCCAGTCAAACACTCTTCTGCTGCTAATTGTAGATACTGAGATCCATTTACAGCACAGCAAATGAATGCCAAGTCTGGCTTTCCTAAGTGTTTTCCTAATTCCTGATGTATTTTTAAGATGCAGCAGACAGATCTGAAAAACAACAATAATTTTGTTAAGAGATTTAGAAAATTGATTCTTTAAGTCTTTAAGCAGAATAGCAAATCATTTTGGTATTGCACTACTGAACTTACTGAGAAGGTTGCATGGTTGTGCAGTGAGGAATGTGGGTGCCCTGTCAATGAGAACTGAAAGGATGGGGAGTCTTGAGCAAACGTGTCAGTTCTTACAGTTGGCCCAGTAAGAGTCTGTCTGCATCTGCCAACTCTTCCACTTCTAGCCTGTGAGCATCATCTGTCACTATACACCTTCTTAGGCCATTTGTTTGGGACTGGTGCCAAGCTGGAAAAGTAGCTTTGACTATGCTGCCTCATATCCAGGAATCTTGGAAAAATAGCCCACTGCCTGTAGGAAGGTGGACGTGACGGGAATCGGACCAATCGCAGTTTAAGTCACATCTTTTTTAGTTTTAGTGTTGATAACTCTCATGCTAGAGGAGAAAAACTGCACATATTCTAAAAATATGACACAAACTATAAATGAAAGTAAATTACAATCTGAAAATGTTAGATACTAGAATAATAATCTGAATAAATCAGAGGCTGATTGCCTCTTCCCATTCCCCCCGCCCTTGAAAGTGCCTGCGCTTGTTTTATTTCTGCAATAAAACTACTTAAACCATACAGAAACATTGCTTTAATACAATACAAAGTAAAATATTAGAACTGGCTATCATAGAAAAATCCCCCCCTTCCACTGAAGAAAATAATGAAAATTTTATAAATAGAAACTATTCTTACTGGAAAACTAAGAGAAATTATGATTGATTCTAATGAATCTAATAATGAATTCATTCATTATTAGTGTTTGGCTTAACATAGTGAGCAGGGTTATGGGGCACATGTGATGAATCATCACCTCTGAGACTATTCTTCTGTTCTGTGTTTGTCCATGGCATAGAGGGTAACCAGTAAGATCTAATTAATCATCTTTAAAATAAACTGGACATCTTTTCTTCACTGGTCTTTGACTAAATTATATATACAGTATATTTCTTGTATTTAGTGTAGCTATGTTCATGTTTGGTTATCTTTTCAGTGGAAATAAATTAATGACAGGAGAATTTAAATTCTCTTCTCCCTCTAATTTTGAGCTCTATTATAATGTCCCTGCTGTGATAAGAGAAAAGGGGATTCAGTATTTAGTAAGTTTTCTTGCTAGGTTGTGACCTGAAAATTCATACAAGGAAATGAAAGATGTTCAATATGTCTTTGTTTTATTTGAAAGATAATTCAGCACAAGCCCCTGGATTAATATTTTTTAGGCATTAAAGTTATTGCAAAATAGTTGTTTTTGCACATGTTGGATGATAGATTCATTATTAAAGGATAAGCTTAAAATTAATCTGTTACCTTAAAATTGTGTTTTTAAACCAACTTCTGGAAAATTTATTGGATACAAAGTGATCAGGGTAATAGAATTTTCTGAAAACAGATGTGTGTATATTAAAATGCATGTCAGTCCTTTAAGCAGTTTCATGTCTAAACCAATGAAATAAAACTTTAATGCACATTGCAGTCAGTTGATAAAATTGGTTTTAATTAGATAACAGGAAATAATAAGGTATACTTGTATTTTGGTGTTTTGAAAAGAGATGTAATGAAAACAAAACAATAATCTTCATAATACTAATTATATTTAGTATGAAAACTTTTTAATAAAAGTTTTAAGCTAGTAATACTTTTTTATTTCTTCACTGGCAACATAACACAGAATAAGTATAAGCTTGTGAAAGGGATGACTTAACACAACTGTTGATGCACTTTGAATGAAACATCTTTATCAAGTTAATACAACAAGCAGTCATGCCCTACTTGAATTACTCATTTATAATGGCTGAGCAGCAGCCTGGATGTGGACTTTGAAATCCTGGGAAAATAAGATGCATGCATGCATTCAAATGTCTAATGTCTTCGCTTAGAGCAGCTGTGAAATGTTGAAGTGAGATGTCAGCTACTAGCTGTTGTCTGCAGTTTTAGTCTGAAGCAAGATGTGCTCGTTTAATTGCTAACTAAGCTCAGTATGATTTTAATCATTGCATCCTCATTTCAAGGCTTTCTATTTTCAATTTCTATTTTCAAGAGCCCTTGCAGCCCCTAAGAATACAAATATTTATCTGCATTTTGCACGCTTTTAACGCACAGATTATTCCGACTTTATTTTAAGACCTTACTTGCTTTCTTATATACAGACTATGCTCTAACTTCTGTTGTGCTTGTGATGAGGGAGTAGTAATCCTATGGACTTGTACATTTTCAAAATAAAGCAGATGTATGGGGTAGCAATTAAAAAAAAATGCTACCTGCATGCTCACTAAAGATGTGAGTATAATAGCCAGTAAAAGCCATATATTAATAGGATTTCTGTCTCTTTGCACTGTTGGGATGTTGCAGCTTGCACAATCTTTTGCAGATGACTGCATTGCCAGGTTCCTTGTCCTCACAGCTTGATACCATGTTTCCTTTGAAAAGATAGACATGTAGGAAATTAACTGCTAAACTTTAATTTTTCTTCAAATGCTTGCACAATACCAAAGAGTGTGCATCTCATTACACTTGAATGAGAGATTTTTGATAAGAAGTGCCAGATGTTGTGTATCAAGTATCCTCATGCTTCCCAAGTCAAGAGTACAGAAGTAACCACTCTTTTTTTGAGTGCAGGAATTGCACGAGCTGCTGTGACACAAGGTGAGTGAGAGCAGAAACTCCCACTTTTGTTTGTTGAAGTATCTGTAAGGGCAGTGTGAACTTTGTCTTCGTGTGGCACTTTGGAGGCATTCAACACTGGCCGTGTTTTATTTACCCAGGGGTACTCATAATCATCTTACAGTAGTTGGTGAGACTGCAGGGGTGCTTACTTAAAGACTGTTCAGGAATTGGTCAAGTAGTATTTTCCTTTCTTGTTTCTGTTACAACTAGTATTAAGATTCCTTGTATTTCATTTCGGTCTGCTTCCTGGAACAGGGGGTCTCTAACATACATCATACAAACTTGGTTTTTTTGCTCTGGAAAATTACTATTTCAAAATTGTGATGGAAGGAGCAGGTGTTTTCTACACAACACTAGGAAATTAAACCACAAACTCAGAGATCATGCCTGCCTTCCTGCTAATGGGAAAACTACGAGGTAAGAAGAATAATCCACCTTAGAGGTAGAAGTATGATGGTTAAAATTTTCAGTAATATTTGTCCAAGGCAGCACTGCTAGAGGTATTGGAGGTACAGCCAGGGACGACATTATTTATCTTACACTGTTGGGCAAAATGGAACGTTTTGGAATGGTTTGCATTGCACTTCCCCACTGAGGTACTCTAATGGGCTGCTCCAAGAGCATGATGGAGGGATATTTGCAAGAAGGATGCACTAACTCTTGTAGCCTTGACTGTGACTTGGCTCTTGTTGGCTTTAACTGCAACAGTTTGTCACTTCTCAAATGGCAGCAGCTGAGCTCCAGTAAATGGTTTCTGTATATTGAGGTGTGAATATACTTGAGCAAGTGACTCCAGAACATTTGTTTTAAGAGCATAGAAATTAGTAATTAAGAAGCATACTTGTAGAAAAGTAGCATGAGGTAATGCTAAGGGAATGAGATGTTTTTCATTCATTTTCTGAGAGGTCCCACAGTGAAACATTGGCAAGTGAATGCTGTTATATCGGGGGCCACTCTAACTCAGGCTCAGTTACAGCAGCATTTTGGTCCTGACTTTGAGAAAATAAAGCAACAAGTGAGTTCCTGCCATGCTTTCTAATATGAGGCAAACAAAGTTCTGAAACTCTTGCCTTAATACAGATACCTCTGTCTATTCCTTTTCCTTACTGCTCTTTCTCGGGGAGGTTATTGGCCATAACATAGGAGCCAACATGTAAGACTGCAGTTTGTGTGCTCCCGAGCCTTTGACCTAACCTGTGTGGATAGCTGTTTTGGGGCTCACACCTCGCAGGGCTATGATCCCAACAGCACTGGAACTTAAAGGCCTTCCTACTGTTGCTGGTTCAGAGAAGTGTTACAAATAAAAATTCTTTTAACTACTAAAAATGTGAAGCTAACCCACCTTGGAGTCCAGCTTCTATTCTTTTTCCAGATAATTTTGTTTTCTTAAAAGAGAGAAATAGCCCTCTTCTTACCATTCATTTCTTAACCAGGAATGCCAAAATTAAGAATTTGGAATGGCCAGAATCAATTTTTAAATTACAGTTGAAAAAAGTGGGAATACGTAGTTGCTTCCTACCAGACAGCTGTCATAATTTTCTTAAATATTTTCTTGCTTAGCTGTACCTGTATATTATACATGCATGTGTGTTAGTATAAGGAAAGAACAAGGTATCTATAATTATTGTATCTGTGAATAGGATGTTCTGAGTATTGGTGAGATTTGAGAGGAAATCTTAGAAAAATGTTGCAATTCACTGAACATTGTTTGACCCACCCTTATAAATATACCAGAGGGCTACAGCTTAAGAGAAAATATAAATCTTTTTATCTTTAGATGCTTTTGTTTCCCATAGGGTTACAAGGGGAGCAGGATCCATAACTCAGTCCCTTTGGAAAATCTCCAGCTGGTTCTTCATACCCCAGGAAGAATGTCAGCCAAGCACTTGAAGGTTTTTAACAAATCCTACTTAGTTTCTGTCAGTACCAGTGCAGTGTGGTTGACATCTTTTAGGCAAATACAGACAAACTCTCCTTATTTACGGTGGGATAGAAAATAGAATAGCAGTTGACTTTTCTCCGGTAGTTTTTCCTTCATAAGATAGGATAATAATAAAATATTTTATGACGTAATGGTTTCTTCATACTTACTTTAGGAATTTTTACATAACTTCACAGCCTTGCCCTGTCATGAGTATATGACACCTGCAACAATTTTAAATGAAGTTTGCATGTCACATAAACTTAAACATAATAGATGTTTTAGTTTATATAAACCAGTATCAATGCTATCAACATAACTTTAGAAAAAATAAGTATTTTGAGCTTCATGTGGCTTCTGTACTAAATTTTTAGTGTGCTCTTATAAAATAAATTATCTTCCAAACAAATAGGCTGTACCTAATAAAGATATGTGATACCCCCTAACCCTTCGCCCCCAGAAATCCTAGACAAAAGCTATTAAGTATGGCAGCTTGAAATATGTAAAAGGGGGTTAACGTCACTGGGTTTAGGGTAGTAGTTTAAGAATAACATTACACTTGCTTAGAACAGTAGATGTGTCTTGCCTGTCAGTTTGCCAATGCAAATAATATTCATACTATTCTAAGGCTTTTTAATATTTTTCTTCTGTGAAGTGCAGTTTAATATTTAGTTACTGATAGCGTCCATTATTATTGCTATGCTTTGGATCAAAGAAAAGATAAAATAGTCTGAATTACAAAGCATTCAATAGCCTAAATTTTCTGCTTAAGGAATAACAAAAAGTAGAAGACTGAAGTTCAAATTTATATGGTGAATAAGTTTGAGTAGTTTTCTGTGCCATTAGCGGAACAAATTAAACTTTTGCTGGTTGAGTGCATATACCTAAACAGTGTAGTGTGGGAGGATTATCAGCCAGTTAGTCTTATTGGTTTATTGGCAGCAGAGCAGATTTAAACCAAATTTTCCCATGGCAGAGGTACTGTATCAGCAGTCCCAGAAGTTTTCCTAAGAAATTTATGAAGTGGTATGAAAGTAAATTACTGAAGAGCCATCAAAGCAAGCATGTTATTAATTGACAATTTATTGACTTCACCCTTACTGCTAGTTAAAAGGAAAAAAAAAAAAGAGGATTAGGATTCAGCCTACACTTTGAAAGCTGCGTGAGGTCTTTTGTACAATATTTTAGTTAAGCTGTAATTAATTAACTTAATTAAACAAATATTAGTAAAAGAGTAAAAGCACACTTACTCTGATGGATCTATAAAAATAGTCATAAGATCAATGTAAATAAGTAATGGAAAGTGTGAATCTGGGTCTGGTTAGGGCAGAGTGTAACACCAGTAATCTTTGATCTTCTGAGAAACTTAGTCCTTGCTCCAGCGAATTCTCTCGTAGACCTCACTGACTAATTGCCAAAGAACTGCTGGGTCTTTACCCTTCAGGTTAAGGTCAAAAATATATTGCTTTTTATTATACTGGACCATGTCTTTGTGCCTAGGTTTAACATGTTTATTTCAAACATCATTGCAGCTTTATTTTGTTGTCTATTATTTTACCCATATTAAAAAATGAGCTAGTGATTACAGTAGAAAGAAGCTATCTTGTGTTAATTCTTATATCTTCTGTTAACTTGCTGGTCCTGAGAAATTATTTAACTTCTTTGTATCAATTAATCTGTACAAAATGTATATTAGCATTGATGCAAAATGCTATGGGAATTACCATAATAATATTTTCATACTCTCATTTGGAAGGTACTGTATGAAGCCTGGAATTTCATAGTAATAGTAGTTATATATTAAGTGTTACTGAGCATGCTGTAGATTT
>JAOXNG010000012.1:136716674-136729000 GCA_028566535.1 Scolopax minor
CAGGGACACCTCCCACCAGACCAGGTTGCTCAAAGTCTTATCCAGCCTGGCCTTGAACACCTCCAGGGATGGGGCATCCACGACTTCCTTGGGCAACCTGTTCCAGTATCTCACCACCCTCACTGTAAAGAATTTCTTTCTAGTATCTAATCTAAATCTCTCTTCTTCCAATTTAAAACTGCTGCCACTTGTCCTTTTGCTACACTTCCTGACAAACTTTTCTTGAACCTTTGTTAGAATTTCGAAAACCTGGCCAGGTATGATCAAGTTAATGTAGTTTATGGCATTAGTTAGAGGTCTAAGTAATTCTTGTCATACATGTAGCTGTGGTGGTGTCAGATACAGAGGTAGAACTGTTGGTAGCCTAGGAGCTAACTCCCTTATATGTGAAAGTATCACGACGCTTGCAGAGCAGATCTTATCCATGAGGTTTCATAATAAACACAGTCTATGGACGTAGAGTCAGATTGGCGATCAGATTTATAACATCAAATGTTATGTCTTCTAGTGAGACTTTGGGGGGGAAAAAGGACAGAGGGACTAGACTCTGGCAGATACCTTTGTAAACTGAAGTAGTTAGTTGTAAGCACTACTGGTTACCGAATGCCCACTTGCATAGTGCTGTCTCCAGTACAGCCTCTGCTTGGAGTCCGTTTGGGCCACACTGCATTTTCTGAGTGGAAATGTAACTCCCTGGGCAACTTGAGCGTTTTATTTCTTACCACCACCACCACCACCCCGCTTTTTTTTTATTAATAAAATGCTTCATGTTTTATAAAATGTTCATATAATTTTATTCACTCACTGACAATGTGGTTTTGAAGTCATTATAATATATCCTTGCTTCCTATCTGTATAGTCCTTTCTTTCAGATTAATTTAGAGCTCCTCATTCTTCTTATATTTACAGAATAGGAAGTGTGATGGTTAAATATATAAATAGAACCTAAAAGTGAACATGAGGAAATGATACTTGAATGAGATCTTCTTGCATTAAAAACCTAGAAATTGGGGAAGAGGTGCTATGGAGCTTAGGATAGGAATATTGCTGTTATGTTTTCATAGAGACGATTCAGTAATCATCCAAACAAAGTGGACATTTCTGTATTCTGCAGCTGCCTACACATTTCCTATTTTTCTTGATTGTTATTGCCTATTAAATTGTTTCCATGAACCCATATCAGTGTATTCTCTAAAGGAAATTAAACTATTGCTCAAATGAATTTTGGAAAACAAAGCAGCCTTTCAAGATACTTTTTGTTTCAAGAACATATAGCAAGCAAGTTAAATAAGAATATTCTAGCATTTTTGTGAAAACTTGTGTCTCAGCATGCCGGAATGTCCTTCCTCAGTAAGAAAGACAAAATACTAAATGGCCTCTAACAGATTCTTACCATGAAAGGGCAGAGATGGTGAAGTAACTGAGGTTTATTCTCCACTCCTTGCTTCAGATTGATTTGTGGAAATGTGGCTCCTTGTATTTTAGAAAAATGTTGCCCAAAGAACAGCCCTTTGTGATAACCAATGTATTCAGCAGTTTCGTGTTTTGGCTCATTATCTTACATCTATGTCTATAACACTATAATTCCATAATTCATCATTTTTGACTATTTGGGTATGTATATTAATGGAGATAGGATGTTTCTTTAACCATAATGATAGCTTATAAGAACATTCAATTAAAGTTAGGCTTGTGTGATTTAGACTTATGATTAACACAAGTCAAACCCTAAATTTATTTTTGCTACTAGTTACAGTAGGTACTTAGTTGTGGAACGTTACTTGAACATCTGAATTCTATCCCCGGGTCCTGCTGTGTGATTTAATAATTTCATTTTTCTGCCTCACTTTCTCCATTTTTGAAATAAAAATAAGGATGCTGACCTCTTTTGTTTCAGCACTTAATGCTTTTCTGCTATAAATCTTAGTAAGAGAGTTACAAGATCATGATAGCAGTAAAAGTACATTCTTACTGAATGTTTCCAAAGATCAAAAGCTTTTTTTTTTTTTAGAAAAAAGGAATAGTGTTAAAATGTTATGGGGGGTGTATGCCTGAGCAACGACTAACTGTTGTATGAAGGAACTGTGTTTGGTAAAAGTACTTAATTCATGAGAAAATGTTCCCCCTCTACTTATATTTTAATGAAGTATTCTAATATTGGTCTAAGCAACTAAACTAATTGACCTTGGAGTTCTTCTAAGCATTTCGTGAACATAAAACTATATGAAAGTACAGTAGACTTGGAGATCTTTCTCTGAGATAAAATTGTGATAATGTTTACATAAAAGGCCATCTGTAATCATTCAAGTTCAACCTTGAATAGGGAGGCCCACAGACATATATTTCAGTAGTTAGGCAAAATGTATTAACTTATCATAGCTGGTATAATGTAAAAATAATTTTTCACAGTCACATAAACTTTGATGTAGCTTGAAATATCTTTCCCTTGTCTGACTCGGCAATTCAGGATGAAATGCAGGACTCTGTCTATTAGATAAGTGTTTATTTTGCAAGACAATCATATTGGCTCGTCTCTGATATTCCAAAGTAGACTAAAAGGGGTTGCATGTTTCATTTTCATGCTGTGTAACTGCGAATTCTAACTCCTACTTCAACTCTCATTCTTCAGCTTGGGATGTGACTGCAAATGGCTGTGGTGCCATAGGATAGCTAATTGGTAAAGCCTGTTTGGAATGTGGGTAAGCGAGCCATTTTGGCAGTAAGCAGAGTAGTAAAGAGCACTCTTTTTCCCTCAGTTGACTCCCAGACTAAAATTAAACAAGAGTTCGATGTTTCCACATTTAGTGATTTACAATGCATCTGTTCTGAGTCAACTAGCAGAAAGAACTAATTTCCTATATACTTTATAAAAAAGAGCTCTTCAATTGGGTGTCATATGCAGATCTACATTTTTATAATATGTCTTAGTGGAAATGCCCTTTAAAACAGTAAGATAATAAATAAAAAGATTATTTCTGTTTTCTTTTAAAATGATTGGATAATAGATTAATGATGCTGATACTTAACTGTATCAGCACCTGCTTATCATTCACATGTCCTGAGACATCTAGGAGTCATAAACTCAATGCTAAAATAATTCATGGTGCAGTTAATATAGCAAGATGATGTAATGTTTTCTTTAGTTACCTAGTTGCTAAAAATAAACAAAACTTGTCAGAAATAAGTTTTTTGTAGATCATTCCCTTTGGTTCTATTTGTGATCCCTCACCAGTAAAAAGTGTGCATTAACTATAACTTAAACTTCAGTTAACTGTAGAGGTTTTTAAATTCATTTTATAGGGGAATATGTAAAATGTTTTACTGAAAGTTTTTACTGGAAATAGCAATGTAGATGTGTTTGGATTCTGCATACACAGCAGAATTTAGAAAGAATTCTGCCAAGGTGATCCTTCATTGTTGTAGAGGTAAAATACGTGTTTCTGCACATAAATAGCAAGTCTGCCTCTCAATGTCTAGTGCCTCAGAGTAGTTTGTTGTGTTAAGTGTTCCATCTCAATAAGTAAATTTATGACTGAGATACGATTGCCTGCTTTTCCTAGTTAGTCCTTTTCACCAAAATGTTGGGAGTGACTCAGTAATGCAATTTACTCTTTCACAAAGCTCTTACATTTCCAAATGTTGCTAACCTCCCTTCTCCTTCCCAAAGCACTCATTCACCTCTGCTGTCCTCTTTCACCATCCTGCTGCCTTCATCCTTTTCGTCCGTCTCTGAGATATTCCAAACTCTTTCCCTTTTCTTTAATTGCTACTGGGCGTCCCTCAGCACCACCGCTCTGCTGCTCGACTCTGCTCCATTCCACCCCTCCTGCCTTATCTCTGGTCTCTTCTTTGCAGCTGCCTCCCCCAGGTGTCCTCTTCCACCTTGCCAGAAGTGTACCGTGTTCCCTTTTTGTCCCATGTATTATGTGCTTGAATTTCCCTTTTGCAGGAGAGGGTAGGGCTAGTGCCCCAGGCTGGCGACCCCTCTCCTTCAGCAGCTCAGCGCCCAAGGTGGGGAGGAGGTGGTGGCAGAGCCAACCCGAAGGCAGGAGGTGGCAGGTTATCTATCCTCTGTGGGCCTCCTGGTCCCGTGGGAAGATGAGTGCTGTTGCTGCAGCTGTCATCGGCCAGGGAAGCTTGTTAAGAAGGATGAGAGTGCCAAGCGCAGCTGCGCTCTGCTGCCTCCTCCTCCTCCTCCTCCTTGTCCTCCGCTGGTGCCTGCAGCCTCCCCTCGGTTCGCTCCTTCAGGAGAGAGACAGGAAAGTTGGGGAGGAAGGAAATTATTTGCCTAAACTGCACCGTAAAAAAATGACACCATGACTTTGCAGAAATTCTCAAATGTTCAAAGATTATGTGGTGGTGGGTTCAATTCTTATTTTTCAAATCATTTACTAGATAGATGTAATAGATAACTCTGGCAAGAACTGGGATCTGGAAACGAAACCCAGTATGGTATGAGGCTAAGGTCTGTTTTTTTCTGAAATATAAATTTAATTAAAGGGAGAAAAGGGGAGGGGAGAAAAGAAAGTTCACCGCAGTCTTAATGAAATCCAGGAAACTCGAGCATTGCATTTTGACAGAGACAAAATAGCAATTAATTTTTTTTTCCTTAGACGTGTAAGGAGTCTGCTGCCAACTTACAGCTCGGTCCTCACATCAGTGAGATCTTCATTGAAAACTGAGGGGGGGATTTTTATTTCTTGACATGAAAACACGAGTTTAAGCGGGGGGAGGGGGAAGGGCAAGGCAAATCTGAGAACCTTTTCTTTGAGTACATAGTTATTTTGAAGAAAGCTGTTACACAGAAAACTTTACATAGGTAAATTAAACTGTTCCTTGAATATAGTGGTTGAGCCGCAAATACAGCAGTAAATTTCACTAATTCAATGTGACAGAAGTGGCTCACTAGGAGGCCAAAGTTACCTGACAGTCAAATTGAAAGGCACATAATGTAATTGCTTATCTGAGTACTTGTACTGTTTTTTTGTGGGTTTGCTGGTTTGTTTTTTTGTTGTTGTTGGTTTTTTTTTTTTTCTGTTCCAAACTGAAGCTATCAAGGACAAAAGACAACTGGAAAAATCAAATATTTTGCTCTTTGCTCTACCTTCAGAGTTTTACTGGATTGTGCTAGTGTAGCTTCACTGGAGTGAACAGATAGTTTCAGTTCAAGGTGTGATTTAATTGTATTGAAATTTTTAGTTGTAACTGATTTTTTGCAGTAAACAAGGAACTAAATAGAGTAAGTAGCATCATGTGCTACAGTAACACTTCCCTCCCCTAACCCCCTTCCAGGAGTCTGTTATAAATATGGGGGGTTTGTTGACTTTGCCTGTAGGCTGACTTTATTCCTCACTCTTTGGGAGGTCTCCGACTCCCACTTGTCATATCACATATACATTAAACCTTTCATTAAGTATTGCTGACAACAGGCCGTATCTCTTAAAGATGCAGGATTCTCTTATTTTGGCTTCCAAGTATCTTATAAAAGCTAATGACTGTAGCATGTACTTTATCAGTCCTCTGTTACCTTCTGCTTCCTTTTTTTTAGTCTTCTCCAGATCCCGCCGCAAGGCATATTCACTGCTCTTCTTACTTACACGTTACCCATTTACTTTATGCTTGACATCGGCTTTGCTTTAAATTGCAGATTTATTTCTAAGGTTTATTACTGACATTTAAAACCATCAGATCACATAGACTCATCTGTGTATAGGAGTTTCTCACAGTGTGTGTTCCAGCTCCAAGCCTGTGCTAAGCAGATGATTTATCTTTGTGTATTTCTTGACTGCCGTTTTGCCACTGAACTCATCAGGCTTTGCTTGCATCGCCCCGAGTTGGTAGGTCTTCTACCATTTAGAATTCAGCTGGGTTGAAAATGTTGTTATATACAATAAACTATATACATGTTGTTATAAACAATAAACTCATAATTCCCCCCCACCCCTGCGCAATCACAATTTTGGTGATGCATTACTTGCTTTCAGGCATATGTTTTGGTTTTTGCTGTTTTTTGCAAAGTACCTTCAATTGTGTGACAAGCTTTCTGTGTTTATTTGAATTTATTATTAAATTCAGATTGCTGCATAATTATATTGTATTCTACAGAGTAAATATGTTATATATTGCTTTAGGAGCTATGATTCTTTGAATTATAGAAGTACTGTAATTCTCTAGAACTTGGTGAGAGGACCTTCCACTAACCAGAATTTGTTTTGAATTTATTTTGTTATTTATTTCATTTTTTTATTTGTAATGAAATTGCAAAACTTCTGAGAAAAGATAACTGGCTGTTACTACTTGCTACGCCTTTCTAATGTAATCGATAACTTTGCATTATATTTATCCATTTGCTTCTGGATTTTACAGCTTTGTAATTAATTTCTGCTGCAATAGGTATCTGTATTATAATAACAAAATTCTCACTAATACATCATCAGATTTTTAACGGAGGTTATAGTGCTTCATAAGTTAGATCTTAGTGTGCTTGGCTTGAAACATATGCTGTGATTTCTGGATACTGAGAACAGTTTTTCTCCTATTTTGAGCCTTAATGCTTCCCATTGAAGTTTTTCTTCACAAGCATAAGAAAATTAAGTTTACTTTTAAGAAATGAAGATATAGTAGTCCTATCTTGCAATTGTAGGACTTCAAAATTGAGATTTAAAGAAAAAATGATATATTGTAAAGCAGGACAAAATCTGAAGATCTTACAGTACTTAGACTTCCAATGTTAGCAGAGTTCAAAAATTTTCCTTATTGTACCTAACTAGTCCTCTAAAGAATATGCGTGACCACATCTACATGAAAAATGTTTTTCTGAGCAGCTTTGGGTAGAACAGGCACCTAAGTTAGACCTGTCTTCACTAAAAGAACCTACTGTCCTAGGCAAGTTTTTCTTTACTGAGGTTGGGGAGAGTATATGCATTATATTCTTCTCTTTCTGTCAAGGGTCTCATTGACCCATGTCTTGCATAATGTTATGGTTGGCTGAGAATCTGAGGAAAGGTGTTGTGTGTATTCAGTTACACATACAATTTTTAAAAACAAGTATTTTTCTTGGCAAAAAATGGTAATATGCAAAATCAAAATGCAATTCTCTAAATTTGTTTTTTGTGTGTGTCTATAACACTGGCAGTGCTGGCAAGTTTCTCACTTCAAAGAAGTTATTGAGGTTTATATTTTAATTATTACTCTTGATTGGAATTTAAAAGAAATATATATGTAAATCCAATCCAAACAATAGTCTGCATCGAAGATGATTTGTGTGCACAAAAAATGAACACATATATGGAGATAATTTACATTTTCTTCTTTTTTCTATGATGTGTAGGTGCAGTGCTCTTGTCCAGTGTACAAGGGTTAGCAATTAATGTCGATCCAGTCCTGTATACTTGGCTTATCTACCAACCTCAGAAGCGAGCTAATAGGCACATTCAGCAGGTATGTATTTCTGGAGGGAAAGGAGTGGGGAGAGGGGAAACTTTCTCTTCCATATCTGCCAAACAGTGTATTTTTTTCTGTCACTCTGGTCTTTGTAATTTGCTGCAAATAATGCTGATGTTATTTTGAATTATTTAAAATGTTAAGTTTTGCATATGAGCATTTTCATTTCATAGAGGTTTTTGTTTATAATATTTAATTAAAATTAGAAAGGTTTTTGGTGGTCACTGTTTACAATCAGTAGTTTTGCAAGTAGCTTTAACTACTGAGACCTTATAAGCCTCCTGAGTCTGAATAGTAAAACATGTTTTAACCATTTGGGATGGCCTATGAAATAATTGCATAACTTGTTATAAAATCACTACTCTTATTAAAGCCCGTTTTAATAGATTAACCATATGGTTTAGAACTTGACATAAGCGAATGCTGTAACAGATTCTGCATATCATGTCAAAACATATGTTTGCATTTGAAGTCCTCAGAAGAGATATGAGAAGTTAAGGCTGTGGGTCTGTGTGGCACAGTCTTTTCATTGACATATTCTTGCCAGACTCTTGACCTGGAAAGAACACAGGTTTTGCCTCATTTTAAACTTATTTTTAACTTATTTTACTGCAGATCAGTAGAATCTTCTAAAGTTTAAATTTGACATAATTTATCAAACTAGTGGTCTGCGTAGCTTGATATTCTGCCTCAGTTGTAAGTGGTCAATTATTAAGTGGCCAGTAAAGAATCTTTTGATATTTGTCTCGTATATATCTCTTATAGAACACTAGGCACATCAGGGAAGTTTTATACTGAGCCCTTGAAGTGATTAACATGATCTGTAAACATTCCTGTTTATTGTGTGTGAATGGTCTTGTTAGGTAGTAATTGTCAAACATGAATTTGAGTCCCATTATTAACCTTATTCTGCACCAGCACCATCTGAAAAGCTTCCGATGTATGAATTGATGCTTCATTTTAATACCTTTATGCTGCTTTTAAAAGTGGTATTCTTCATTCCTGCATTGTAACTGGAGCAGCACATTTCCTGCTGTACCTCTTTCGTAAAACAGACCATTTATTAACTTCTGCAATATTGTTATGTATCTTTCCAAAATGTATTGAACCTGATTATTTCAAATGTTCATATGAGTCTTTCCTTAACTTTATTATTTTTATACTCAACTGTTACTCATTGCTTTCTCTTTAGATTGCCTTTGTGTACTGAGTGTCTAGAAAGGTTTAGTGACTTCATTAGCAAACTTATTTGTCCCTGGTGTTAATCACCAGTAGCTAAATTTTGATTTTGATTGACTATTTGAAATTTGTGTCACTACCTTATACAGCCTTCTAATATTTTGTGTCATCTATTTCTGATTAAAATTAGTGTCACATTTATAATGTTATTAGCATTTAGATTTGCTTAGTGACTTGAAAGTATTTTAAATGTAAATTTATAAGCCTACCTGTTGACATCATATTAGTTTCACTATTAACGTAACTGGTATTAGACTGCATATAATAAGTATTATAATATTTACAATAAAAATTACAATATCTGTAGTAGTTGGGAAGAAACTTTAATTGAAAAGAAAACTACACCTGTATTAAACTATCCTTAACCAAAGACTTTCTTTATGTAACACTGTAATTATTCTAGGGTAAGGATTTTAGTCAAAGTTACAGCCTTGTATATTACTGGAAAAGGTTTAGTTTCTATAGTCCAATTTATATAACAAAACACACATACGTTGTACAACCTTCATAATTTTTGAACATTTAATGGAACAACTGTAAGACATGATGCTTTCAACCAAGTTATGGTCAAAATGTTATTGATTGATAAAACTCTTTGTCCTCTATTTCATTTGTCTACACAGTTGCAACAGAAGAAAAAAAAGTACATCACATTAGAAGTTCTGTGTGTGATTCAGAGATCTTAAATGTTAAGATCTTTTAAATTTTAATGTCTACTTGATACAGTTTTTTTTGCTCTGTCATTATAACTAAGTCAAAATTGTGAATTTTTTCTGAAAACCCATAGTCAGAAAATCTTCCAGTACCTTTTTTTTCTGTGTACACTGTCAAGTAATATCATCGAGTTCAAAAAGTTAAATCAAATTATTAATTTACTTGGGATCACAACTGTAGCCATGGGAAGGTTTGGGATGGTCTTGCTCCCCACAGAGCCAGGTATACCTTTATGTACCGGAACTTCTTCAGATTTGTTTTTGTTTTAATTATTACTGTGTGATTCTTAGATTCTATGATGCCAGTTGGGTAGTACATATATTTTACATCTTTACTGAAATACTTCCTATGTGTAGGAATGTATGTGCAATGTAACTGTGTTGGTGGGGTTTATTCTGAAAGCAGGAAAAGTTAGAAATATCAGAATATACTTAACTTTATAAGCTGAAATGGGTTAGGACAGAAGTAAATGTGTTTTTACAAAACATTACATTTCCAATTAATTTTCCATAAAGCCTTACTGTGTTGTCCTTAAGAAATGTAATTCTCTTTGTCTGTACTGAGATTTTATTCAACTGGAACAGGACAGTGAAGGATTGTGCGTGGGAGTGTGGGGGTACACGCAGCCCAGGGGGAACAACCCCTTTTCATTTATTACCGTTAGACTCTTGCTAAACCTACCTCTGTTTGCACCTTGCTTACTCAGCAGCCAGTAATTGTAGAACTACAATTGAGGTTGTTCTGTCACTTGGTTTGGACAGATGTTGCTTCTTTTTAGTTTCTCCCCTCCTTTACCCATTATGTCCATTTTGTTCCATTAGGTTGTTACCTCTTTGTGTTTATGTAGTATGTAGAACACTAGGCCACGAGTCTGGGTATGTTCTTAGATGGTGTCTGAAAATTGTGATGAATGACAAATGAGGATTTTAAAAGTCTAAGGGTAAACACCGAAAGGAGAGAGAAGCTGTTTAAATGAAAAGTTACATTTGGCACAATAATCAGTGGATATAAACAGGTTCTTCATATATTTAGGCTAGAAGTAAAAGATTTTAAAGTTTTTTCCTGCTTCTGTTATCATTAGAAGGAAATTTTCTGACTTCATATATGGAATTTTATGTCTTTAGGAACAATATGTATGGCAGCTGTTTGCTAAAGAAAATGTTAGGATCTAGAAATTCACTTAATGTACAATGCTTCTACGTAAGTTATGTTTCTGTACGGTGTGCAAGCTATATACATCATTCATCTTCATATTTATTTTAAACTAACTTAGAAAAAAAAAAAGGAAAATTTGGAAATACAGATAGACTTTAAGGCTTCTCATAATTTTTTAAAATACAGTGGAATGCTTGGTGCCAGATGCTTTCGGTGAATGACGTTGTGGCATATTACCTTTTTGTTCCAAAGGGACGGTACATGCCAAAGTGTGGCTGTTGTTACATGTTTGAATAATGATCTGTGGGGTTGCTGTTGGGCTATATTGTCAGTGCTGTAGCATAAATGGATGTAAATAGAACTTATTTTTCTCTATCCATTTTAAATTCCAATATGCATCTATAAGTTTTCCATTGTCCCCATTGAAGCACAGAAACAATGAGAACATTTCATTCTAAAAAATCCATGAGACGCTCTTGGTGCTTGAACAAATCTGAGTTATTGCTTTTGAATTTCTTTCACAGCTACTAGAAATATGTGGTGTAGTTAAGCTTCTTTGTTGAACTGAAAGCATTGTGCAAAATAAGCCTCTCTGTATCTGTAGTGTTGTCCATTATTGCCTTTTACCTAATTGGTGGTATGGGACATAGGTCAGTATAATGCCATTTTGGGCATAACTAGATTTTAATTATGAGTAGTAAAGCTTCTTACAAAGTTTGATTTGGCAGAAATGAAATAACAAGTCTATATATAAAAAACACAAACAAGCACAGAGCTTTTGTTGCAGACTTTTGATATCCTTATTAAAATATGTTTGTTTGAAGTTTGTAATTTGTAAATTTTCCCAGTAATAATAGAGGAAACTACTGAAACAGTTTGTAGTAAGAAGTTCTGCTGTCTTTTTGTGTACTATATGGTATAGTGTGCAGCATGTTTTCTTTGAAAGGTGATATGGCAAAGCTAGTGCTGCTTCTGTTTATATTAGTCAGGAATAGAATTAACATCTTCCTTTGAACTGAACTTGAGGCAAACTCTTTAGTTTTCTTATGTGTGAAGTCTGCAAAATTCTTTTAACTATTACAGTAAGTTGTTTGAGGTCTTACTCAATAAAGAGCATGGTCCAGTGCTCAGTCACCCTCACAGTAAAACCTTGTTTCTTTACATTCAGAGGAAGCCTCCTTTGTTTCAGTTTGTCCCCATTGCTTCTGGTCCTGTCACTGGGCACCACTGAAAAGACTGAAAATCCATCTTCTTTGCACCCTGCTTTCATGTATATTTATACATTGATGAAGTTCCCCATGAGCTTTCTCTTCAGGCTAAACAATCCTGGCTCTCTCAGCCTTTCCTCATGTGGAAGATGCTCTAGTCCCTTAATCACTGTTGGCTGGACTCTTTCCAGTATGTCCATGACTCTCTTGTACTGGGAAGTTCAAAACTAGACTCACCACTGAGTAGAAGGGAAGGTTCACTTCCCTTGACTTGCTGGCAGTACACTGGCCAGTGCAGCCCAGTATACCATTCACCATCTTTGCAGCAAGGGCATCTTGCTGGCCCTTCTTCAACCTGGTGTCCACTGGGACATTTTCTGCAAAGCTGTTTTCCAGCTGGGCAACGCCCAGCAAATACTGGTGCATTGAATATTGTTGAATTTCATGAGGTTCCTGTCATTTCTTCAACCTTCCAGGTTCCTTCTGGATGGCACCACAACCCTTTGACCTGTCAGCCACTCCTCACATTAATGAACGTATTGAATAGGATTGGACCTATTGTTTACC
>JAOXNG010000012.1:136748289-136758842 GCA_028566535.1 Scolopax minor
GGGAGGAGGTTTAGATTTCTATTCTTCATGTGGACAGAATTAGAATTACTATCCTAGGGTTTATTTCCCACACTTTCATACAGATCATTGCAAACACCAGATAACAGCACTTGAAGATCTACTCTTGTACCTTTCTCTCCAGTTCTGATGCTACACACAGATCATCATATGGGGCAACAAGAACAACAGCTTTTTATATTTGTAGTCCTTACCCATCAGACATGTTTGTATGAGTTCTCTCAAACTTGATAACAGATCAATTCAACCCCTTACCTCACTGACAAGCTTGTTAACACTTTGGGCTTGTTTAAGGACTAAGTTGTCTTCAGCTGTTAGGGAGTGAAAGTGAGCTGCACCTTTCATCTTGGAAAGATCTTTCTTGTATTTTATCTGAAAAGAAGTAGGGAAAATTATAAAATAGATATCTGCATTTTTATTATTGCTATTTAGAGTGGCTTCATGAATTAGCTTCATGGGTTAAGATTTCCTATTCATGCCTTGATAAGCAAATAGAACTTGCCAACTTGAAACACTGCAAGTTGTTACTTCCTAAAATAAACCACATATAAAAGCAGAGCCCTAACAATCCCTGCTAAGCCATTCCACTAGACAGCATTTTTTTAAAATTCATTTTTACATAGATTGAACAGCACTGGTTGTAGTTCATAGCCTGAACAGATAACTAACAGTTACTTGGCTAGTGACTAGTTGGAACTTGTGTGTTCTTCTATTACTGAAGTTAATTCTCAGTACTTTAATTTTAGATTTCTAGTCAGAGTATTAAAAATAGCCAACAAGCGCTCTGTGAACCTTTCCTTTTGTAGAAAGCAGCTTTTTGAGAAAGCTACATATATTTGCATTTATAATATTTTAAGACAATTATATTTCTCTACCAAATCAATACTGAAATAAGATAAAGATATGAAGCAGCTTGATATAGAATCATGGAATGGCTAGAGTTGGAAGGGACCTTGAAGAGCTCTAGTATGTTAAGGTTACTACCATGTACTAACACTTCTCCTCACTCCAGGTATTATTAATTAATAAGGAAATTGTTGACCATGAGCATTTTGAAAAACTATGAAACTGCCATCTTTATCTGGAAAGGTTAAATATTCCATGTTTAAACAGGGGATCAATGAGTTCGACACCAAAATAAGGACTGGTCTCAGAAGGTTTCAAGTTTTTATATTCTCTCGGTCATAAGCTCAAGCAACAGGATATGACTGACCCTTCCACTCTAGTTTACTGCTAGCGTCTAGTCCAGGCTAGTACCCTTCCTAAAAATATTTGAGGAAAGTGTGTGCAATAAATATTTTCTTGGGGTGTATGATACAATACAATGTTATACAGTGATGGCATAGCTTCTTACTCATCTACTTTTTCATAAAGGACAAGTAGGTGACCACACAGATTAAACCATTTCATCCTCCACTGCTCTAGATTGTGATCGTTGATCAGTAGAAGCAGAGTTTTCATGTGGCACTATATATGCATACTACACACAAGAAAGACTATGTTAGCAGTCTAATGTTAAGATTCCATGATCAAATACTGGATGGCTTCAAAATGCTGGAATTAGGATTCAGTTCTTCCAAGTACGTATCAAGTGCCTGCTTAGAAATTACCCTAATTTAGAATTATTTTAATTTGTGCCTTTTGAACAGGACATTTGGTGAGATTGGTATTTTATGGTAAACCAGAATATAATAGCAAAACTGGTTTTATGTTAAAATGAAATTCAAACAATACAACCCCTTTCTATTTCTGACAGAAAGTAATATTTTAACGCTTATCCCTTCTTCCTGTTAAGAAATATAATTACTTATATACAGGCTTATCCCAGAACCTGTGTCTGTTCTACTCCTCATTCACGCAGAAAGTACTTTGGGTTCAAAATATTAGAAAATTTGCAAGTTTTGCCTAAGCAAGAACTTCAAACTCATGACTCAATTGCAGAACACACTGAAGTTGAGGTGATGCTTTCTATTAACTGCAGTAACCTACTTGACTTAATTCTAAACAACTAACCATACACAAACACAGGCTGGGTGGAGCATGTAATGAGAGCATCCCTAAGGAAAAGGACTTGGGAGTATTGGTGGATGCAATGGGTGTTCGCAGCCCAGGAGGCCAACCATGTCCTGGGCTGCATCAACAGAAGCGTGGCCAGCAGGTCGAGGGACGTGATTCTGCCCCTCTACTGTGCTCTGGTGAGACCCCACCTGGAATGCTATGTCCAGCTCTGGGGGCCCCAACATAATAAGGACATGGACTTGTTAGAACCCATCCATAGGAAGGTCTGACAGGCTGAGAGACTTGGGGTTGTTCAGCCTGGAGAAGAGGAGGCTCCGGTCAGACCTTGTAACAGTCTTTCAGTACTTAAAAGGAACCTACAGAAAAAGAACAGAGAGACACTTTATAAAGGAGTGTAGCAATAGAACAAGGGGTAGTGGTTTTAAACTGAAAGAAAGAAGATTTAGATATTAGGAAGAAATTTTACTCTGAGGGTGGTGAGACACTGGAACAGGTTGCCCAGAGAAGCTGTGGATCTCCCATCCAGGCTGGTCTGGTGGAAGGTGTCTCTGCCCATGGCAGAGGGGTTGGAATAAGAGGATCTTTAAGGTCCCTTCCAGCTCTAACCATTCACCGTTCTATGCTTCTATGATTCTATAATTCTGCTATCTCTTTCATCGTTGTTTCATGAGTATTTTGTTTGTTTTCCTTTCTTTAACATTGCCACCACTGGAGATTAATATGGCTAGATAAGGCAAGTCAAGAGATAGACTTTGTAAGCTGTTTGAAGGAAGAAGTGTATTTTTGTTACGCGTCTGGGTGGTGCCTAGCATAATGAGACTCTGTATATAAATGAGGTTTCCAGTTTGAGTCATAATAAAAATAATTAATAATTAGGATGATGAAGAGCTGGATCCTTTATAAATGGGAAAGATTGAATCAGAAGATACTGTTTTTAAATTTTTCAAGGTATGCTTTGTTATATAAGCAACCAGCAAACTGAATTTGTTTCAAAGAATGGTTAAGACACTGGCCAGCTAAAAACAATATTTGCTTGTTATGAAAAAAAAAAAAAAAAGTTGAAGTTAAAACTAGTGGGGTTTTTGTGGAGATGAAATCTGATGACAGTAATGGGCACATGTTTTCTCTGACAGTAAATTGTAAATATATCACTGCTCTGCAGTAATACACTCAAAGATTAGAGCTAATACTGTCAGAGGATTTTTTTGTATTAGATACTTTTTCTGCTGTTTATAGGTTTATTTACTTTTTGCAGCGTTTCTTGGTAAGGTACTCATGCTTTCGATTTTCATCATTACGAATGTGAAATTATAATTTTAGGTTTTATCTATGTTGAAATTACATGGCCCTATGAATCCATACAACAGCTTACACACTTCTGATATGTTTCATCCTTATGCTTTAATCATACTCGATGAAGTATATGCCAATATCTTGCCAGAAGGGCATTACATGTTAGTGGTGAGAAGTTTCAAAGGACCACATGACAAGTCTAAGAACGTGCTTTCAACCGAATACACAGTAGTCCTCCTTAATGAAATATGAAGGCTTTATAGATATGCTTGACGTTCCTTTTATTCTTGTTAGTAGTCTCTATGTCTATTTTATTTAAATATTTTTTTCAAGATACAAATGCATAGGTATAACTTTTTTCCTTCAATACCAGCATAAATGGGAAAGCTGAAATTCGTGCAAGGCAATGTATGGAGAGTAAGAAGATGAGAGTTATGACTGTTTTTAAATTCAAGTACAATATGATTTTTTTTTTATAAAACAAAATAGACTTTTATTAAATATAAATATATTAATATGTTAAATTCATGCAGCTTTTCTGTAATTTTCATTTGGCATGAAAGAGGCACATTACTAGAATATTTTGTTTGGTTAAATGCTTAAGCACTTAGACTCTAAGATATTTTTTTTCTAAAGCTGTTTTCAAGTTCCCAGATCTTTTATTAACGTGATTGTAGAACAGAGAAGTCTGCAGTTGTCATCAGATAAAACAGAACTTCATAACTTAAAATCATCAAAGGATTATTCTTTTAGTGGAAGTTTGAGTAAGTAAATGCATTTGGAACCAAAGCGACTGGAACGTTTATTTTGGATCCAAAGCTGGTACTTGCTTATCCTTGGCCTTGGCTTGCTCATGATAGAATATTGCACAAAGATTTTGTGCATTGGAGTTGTAGTAAGCTATTAGTATTTAAGTGAAAAGATTTTCATACTGAACTATAAAAAGTTGTTTTTACTATTTCGTTGTTGTAGGATTTTATATGCAGCCTTGAAGTCTTTTTGGCAGTTACACTCTGTAGAAGGGTAATACTTGATTTTCATGTGTTCTTCTTACTAATAGTTGCTAAAATAGTGGAGCAGTATAAACACAATTTTTTTAATTGGTTGTTAATGCTGAATTCCAGTGAGAATAATGAAGGATCTGTATTAAAAGCAAATGAATTAATGAGTAATATTTCAGTGAATGCCAACTAAGAGTGTAATTATTACTATAAAACTTACCCAGATATTCCATAGGCCTTTAAATATCCCTGAAATTATTTGAAAAAATGAGTCTGTTTCCTGAAATTATTGAAAATAATATTTTCTTTAAAGCATGTAACTTTTACAGGATTTGAGTCAAAGTGAAACAGTGATGGAAAGAACAGAAACCTAGGGATGAGACTGACTGGAGTTCCTATTCCTTCAACAGTGGTCTTCATTCATGAGTCAGGAAGAGATTCTGTGACTTGTAATTTAGCAGTTACAGCTATCAGCAGTTACTCAGCAGTTATGAGATAGGATGATTTCTAAAGTTGGTTACTTACCACAAAATGACAAAGAATTACATTTTCCGTAACCAAAATAAAAACTTTTCAAAATCAGCCTTTCTTAGAAAAGGAGTGCTCCATAGTGCTAAGATATTGTGTGTTAAAGTGGTCAAAGAAAACATAGCTGATCCTTATACTAATTTGTATGTACAGGCATCCTACTGTTTTAGTTCATTTGCTCGCATCCTCCTCTTTCCACTCATATCACTTTTACTTTTTGTCTAACTTTAAAACATGAATTTCTGGCCTAACTTTTAAAATTCTAATGAACAGGGCATTTGTGGCTCAACTGTAGATGGTCTAATTGAGTAGAGCTAATTTGGATGTCAGAGGCTGAGGTATGGTCTTATAATAGTGACTGCACTAGAGCCCCTGCATAAGGGGTAGTTCTTTGCAGTTTTAGAAGTCATTGAGAGATTATATTCTGTATCTGAAACACCCCCAAAAATACATTAGTCTTTCTGCTGAGAGCGTATGATGGGTGACGGTTAATCCTGAGAGAGGCCATTTCCCAGGAAATCCATTTATGTGATTGTCACCTCGTGGGTCATCTTCAATGACTCTAATTGGTTTATAAAGCTATAAAATATGGGTTAGGGAAAGGAATCTCCTTATGTCATGACTGTCATGAAAGGCTGTAAGGTCTGCTCTACAACCTGTCCCTCTTCGTTGTTCTTGTGCAGGATGACTATGGTGTGTCACTTGTTCTGTTTCGGTCCCTCCAACCCACTCTCCTTAGTTAGGAAGACCTAATTCTTCTGCAGTATATGTTACATCGTTCTCTCTATTGAGCAGTGTTCCTTTTTATACATTACGTAAAAATACTCCATTTATTCTGGTTACTTAAGACTTTTCTTTGTATACAACTGAGATCTTAAGGTCATTGTACTTTTTTAGACTTATATATTAGTAAAAGTTTAGAGCAATATGCTTTGCGTAACTTTTTAGCAGTAGAAGGGGAAAATACTGCTTACTTCATTGGTTTATCATTAGTGTATGTTATTTAGCATGTATAGGCCTTGACATAATAGAAATGAAAATAGGAGGTGATTCTGTTTCAAGAATTTGTAATAATTCCTTCTCTTTAACACATGAATGTGTTCAGTATTGGCAAAAGAACACGTTGCTACCAAAACTGAAATAAGATCCTTGAAACAGAAAGGATGTTGCCATGGAAAAATGAAGTAACACTCAGTGCAGCTGCGAAGCATTAATGAATAGGATATTTTTTTAAAACATCATTTGTGTTTGGTGTGGCTTGGAGGGTCCCAACCAGATGGTTTCCATGAACAGGATCTGACCCCCAGCTTGAGGACTTCTTACTGGCAGATTACTTCATTTTCTTTCCCTTGGATTGTCAGATCCTTACATTAATGCAAGATTTACTGCCGCAGATTTATATTCAGTTACATAAATCAGTCACATTTTACATTAAATTCACAATTTTAGACACACAGTTTAACAGTTATTTAAAAAGTGTAAAAAGATTTATATGATAGCTTTAATATATGCTATTGATGTAGTTTAATTTTAAGATATTTGGATTACATATATTTTAAAGCACTTTCCGATTGGTGAAGCAATCTGTAGCACACGTTCTCACTTTTGTCCAACATACAATGCCATCATTTTAGGTGCACTCTTCCATTCCTCAACTGGAACTTATTAGACAGATCTCCAGATTCTGTCAGATAAAAGTACCCAGATTTTGTTGAAGTCGATAGTTGTGTCTAAGCAGAATCTGCCTCCAAGAAATTCAACAGGTGCAATTCAGTTTTGCAGTTATTAAGCCCTTGTGCATCCAAGTTGGCAATTTCTTATGTAATTATAATAATTGCATGATTTGCCCTAAAATGTGGAATTTTGCCATATGTTTTCATTGTGTTGGCCTTTGAAATCCTGCAAAAATGTTTTGCAAAATTCATTTATTCTTATAAAACTGCAAATGAAACACAAGTAAGCAAGCATTCCTGTAAGCAAATCTGTAATATTACATCCAGAGGATCTAATGTTGTCGTGTAAATGCCACCAAAATTTGTGGTCTGACTCCCAGTTGTTTGAAAATGAGTGTCAAAGTAATGCTTATGTAAACAGGAATTTCCCTCAGGAATTTGAAAGAGTGAAACTGTTGTGATTCCACTTCAATCTAAGTAAAATAAAACAAAGGTGATTCTGAAGTTGCTTTGTCTTGCTTACAGCTTTGTCTTCAGTTACAAAGCTGTAAAGAACTGTAAATTAAGTGTAAAAACTCTACTGAGTATTCATATCTCTTCTCAAGAATACTTTGTAAAACATCTCCTGTAGATCCTGCTGCTGGTAACGTGATGAAGTATAGTATCTCTCCAAGTTGGTGGAATTTTTGGATTATTATTACCACATGGCTTGTATATCCAGGCAGCATTTGATGTTAATCATCATGGATACATACATGAAGAATGGTTGATTTGTTATAAACAGTTTACTCAGCAAATGCACTGGTAAAACAAAAGTTATACTGATCTTAAGTTCTTTTGTCATCTATTTATCATTATCCCACAATGGCTTGACCTGCAACCTATTACTAATAGACCAGAAAATGATCTAATGTGTCACTGTAAAAATCTTTGCAAATTGACACAATGACTAATTTACCAGTTTAAAAAAAAATCCAAATCTATTACATCTGTAACAATACACTGTTGCTTTTCATCCAGTATAAATAAAGTACACTCTGCAACCTTGGATCAATAAACTACTTATCAAAGATGTAATTAACTTCATTTTACAACTCAAACAGTTCTAAAACTAGAAACAAACACAGACTTCATGTAACAATGTATTTATTTTTGCAAAATTCTACTTTTATTTTTCTGCAGTGAATTCTTGTCAGCTTGTTTAAGCAAAAGGGCACAAAAATGCTGAAATAAAGATGAATATCTGTGTTTTCCTCACTAGGCTGGCAAAGTACTTATGGTGCTGAGGAATTCCAGCTCAGTTGCAAATCACTATTACGGTCTTGGGGGACTACTAACCTTCAGGGGAGGGCATTGATTTTAAGCTGTGATGTCTTTAATGATGTCAAATGAGACTCTGTTATATAAGTTTGCAGCAAACAAAAGTTCTTCTGTCACAATTACAAATAACATCTTGTGTCCAACATTGAGTTCATTGGGCTTTTCCAAACTGTTGTGAAGAAATGAACTGAATCATAGTTTGTACTTGCTTAACACTTGTTCAAGTGTGGAGGCTGTTAGGGCTATTTGATATCCAGGTGCAGAATATTCTAAGAGCCAAGGAAGACTAACAGTCAGCAGCTTACACCACCTCTGAGTTAACAAGTCATGATGAGTTCAATTCCCGGTTTGGCCTTGCTAGAAGCTCATAAGGAGATGGCAGAATGGTCAGAAATGTTTCAGGGTAAGAGTGTTACTTGAAAAAAGGATAAAAAAAGTGCTATGTCAAATGAAACCATACGCTCTACTTCTGGTCTGCAATGAAAACGGGATAAAAGCTATAAAAACTTTGTGAACTTCATTCATTTCTCTTTCTTTTGGTGTATGCATGCACCTATCCATTTGTTTTAAAGTCAGTTTTTCACTAAAGTTTATGTTTTTCCTAGTTTATCTGATGATCAACCTTTTTATACATGCTCATTACTGTTGATGACAAAGCAAAGACAAATTTTTTCCTGAAATAGATCTTTATAGAATTCTTTATAAAAAGTAATGGCATGTAAAATGTTGCATATTTCTAGAGGCATAGCTATTACTAACAAAAGTAAAGAACTGCAAAAAGAGGTCTTTCTCAGCTTTATTGTGAAAACATTTTCTGACTCAATTACACTTCTTGTAAAAAACTGTTGAAATGTAGATAGATGTATGTTCAGTTTATGTGGCAACACCTTTCTGATCAAATTTACAGACCGAAATCACACTTTTTCTTCCTTCCTACTGTCATAATTTATAAGAATAGATTATTTTCCAGCATTCTGTGTCACCTTTCTTCTCAATTCAACTAAAAATTAGACTATTTTCAGTCAGCTGTGGTGGATGAATAACTTGAAATTTTGTATCAAGATGAATGGGGAGGAAAAAATGATAATCTGTTTCTGAGAAATCTTTTTTGGCTTTGTTTTTTCAGCTTGAAGTGCAATCTTGTTGTGTATTCCTTCCGAATGACAGCCTGCCTTCCCCAAGTACTATTGTATCAGGTGACATTCCTGGGACCGTGCGAAGCTGGTACCACGGGCAGGCCAGTATGCCTGGCACACTTGTCATCTGCTTGCCCCAGATAAAGATTATGAGTGCTGGACACAAACACATGGAACCGTTGCAGGAAATCCCATTTGTTGTGCTGAGACCCATCTTGGAAGAAGGTAGTGTGATAAACTCAAAAAACTTTAATTTTCATTTTTAACTGTTACAAAAATTATCTTCACTGCTTTTTTTAGTATGTTATGTATTATTGATGGCTAGAAATACTAAAGGCAAGGTTTGCTCCATGCAGATCAAAGTGAAGGTCATCATCAAAGAGCTGGTTCTGTGATATTTTTTCTATGTTTGATGAAGCCAAAAGAATTCTGAAGTGCAATTTTTACCTTCCTTGTTTTGTCATTCTAGTTACTGTGTAGTCACAAACAGTTGGTTTGACACAACAGGAGCAGGTAGTGAGTTGTGAATTCCAAAAGAGAACGAAGGCAAGTTAGGACAAACTTCCCATGCCACCATTTCTGGCCAAAAAAACCCCCAAACAAACAAAACCCAAAACAAGTCTTGGGTCTAACGTTCAGACTGGACATAAGGAAAAGATCCTTCGCTGAGAGGGTCACTGGTAGAGACTCTGCAGGGCAGTGGTCGTGGCGCTAAGCCTGGCAGTTCAAGAAGCACCAGGACAACACTCTTAATCACATGGTATAATTTTAGGTAGTCCTGCAGGGAGCTGGACTCGACAATCCTCATGGGTCCCTTGCAACCTGAGATATTCTATGATTCCATGTAAGACAAGAAAATAAATTCATAAATACAGTAGACAATTTAAAAAAAAACAACTTTATTGGTCATCTTGATAGGCAACAACTGTGTTGTTTTGTGTCTATAGGGATTGTAGCAAGGTTTTTGTAGAGATTTAAAAAAAAAAATTGAGAAGATTTGTACGAGTGTTTATGGGGGGATGGTCTTGTGCATAGGCCAAACTTCAGGAAAAGTATGGCAGTTCTAATTTGAAAAGCAAATATGTGATAAAGGTTTGAGTTATATACCAATTTGAGGCAAGATTTTTCTTAAAAAAATATAGAGCTCTTAGAAATAATCCAAGTAAATGTTAAATAATTTGCAGTAGTATTCTGAAGGAATACTGATGTAAAATTCTTGTTCTACAGACACTCATGAAAAATTGTGTATTGGAAATAGATGAAGCAAGTATCCCTAATGATCTTGAGTCTTAGGGTTTGGATTTATTTTAATGGCATCCATGAGATCTTATAGTCTTATCATAGTCTTATATCTAAGTTTAAAATTTTATGGAAAAGCCTGTTGTTGTGGTTTAACCCCAGTAGGCAGCTCAGCCCCACACAGCCACTTGCTCACTTCCCTACAGTGGGGTGGGGGAGAGAATCAGAAGGGTAAAAGTGAGAAAACTTGTGGGTTGAGATAAAGGCAGTTTAATAGGTAAAGCAAAAGCTGCACACACAAGCAAAACAAAATAAGGATTTCATTC
>JAOXNG010000012.1:136787606-136800411 GCA_028566535.1 Scolopax minor
CAGGGAGGTGGTTGAGTCACCATCCATGATGGTGTTTGAAAGATAGGTAGACATAGTACTTAGAGATATGGTTTAGTCATGGTTTTTCTCAGTGCTAGGTTGATGGCTGGACTAGATGACCTGAAAGGTCCTTTCCAACCTAGGCAATTCTATGATTCTATGATTCTGTTAATTGTACCCCTTAACATCAGCACATACAGGTCTTCTTTAAACATTTCCTGTGCTCTGTCATGTGAAGTGAATAGGATAAACAAAAGTGCCTTTATATTATGTTTCAGGAAATTTTCTGTAAGGTTCCTCAAGGCTGCTGGTTAGCCAATCTTCAATATTAAAAACAAACCACTGCATTGACACACAGAACTGATTGAATAGCTTTTGTCAGCTGTAGAACAGGATGTGACTAAATTCTACTGCAGAGATCCTATTGAACGACTGGCGGAAAGTTTTTTTTGTTGGAGCTGGTCAGCAGGATTAAAAGAAGGACAACCCTGAGAGAGCAGTTTACCCTCTTGGGAGCTGTTTCAAACCTGAGCTGGGTTTTACTTTGTCAAACCAAGACTTTTTTACATCTATAGTAGTATATAAAATTCTCCAGGGACCATTATCTAGGCTTGGGGACAACAGGCTTGGCTTAAAACCTTATAGCTAAGCTATACTTAGTTTATACTCTTATACTCCAGAGTAGTGTATCATCATCTGTACAACCTATTGAGAACAGCTAATACCTTATGGTTATTCCAAGGCACGCCAAGATACTGCTTTGGAGAGGGCTAGCTGGTGAAAAGCAATACTTTTTTCTCAGCTGTTACATCTTTTTCTTAGGGTGATTCTCTTCAGGGTGGTGATGATTCTCCGTTTTCAGACTCAATCACTTTGGAACAAACAACAAGTAATATCGGAGTCTCAAGTGGGCGTGTCAGCCTATGGATGCAGTGGATGTTGCCAAAAATTACTGTAAAATTGTTTGCTCCCGATCCTAGAAATAATGGCACAGGTATTCAGCATTCTTTCCCCAGTATATTATTTTAAATTATTTTACAGCACAGTATTAGCTATTCAGAGCATCTATTAAACACTGTAATGCAGAACTAGTGGGTTGGATCTATATTTTAAATTAGAGCGACAAGCTGTCATTAAGTTAGTGCAAATAATCAGAATTCAGTGTTCTTTGGCATAAACTTCCTGCTCCATGTGGAAAGATTATTAGATTAAATTGGAAATAAGTTGATTATTTTACTTAAGTGCTGCATTTATTGCCTTAGAAGCAGTAATTTTTCATTTTATTAAGTAGTACATTTTGTGTATGTCCATGTGTAGATATGTAGTTTTATACTGATAATTTCAAATTTAAATTTAACAAAATCATCATAGTATAATTCTTCAAGTCATAGGAAATTTAATATGGAGTTTCAACTTTAATAGAAGTTTCAACTTATGTCTTGCAAAGATAAATATGTGTGGTGCCCAGCTTTTCTTATTTTCTTTGAGGTTAAAGTTAGATTATCATCTGGACAGTAATTGTTTGGAAGGAACTCAGATTCTATAAATGTACTGCAAGACTTCAAATATTTTTTTAAGCAAACACTGCTGCTTAGCAATTGACATTGTTACTCATAGACGTGAAAATATAAGGAGACTAATGGTTAAAGCTAATTTTCAAGGAGATGTAATTGAGCCCTTGATTTAAAAAAATAATTACGAGAGAAAGAAATGCCAAGTATTGTTAGAGAAAATATCTTGATAAATACTTTTTTACATTTTTTTTCAGGGATTGTACTATGAGCACCTGAACTAAAACCTCTCTTCGCATTTGTATAAAAAAGTTTGGATTCTAGGATTCTAGGATTTTTTTCTGGTTCCTGTCTGTGTGACACTTTAATCAAGAAGTGTGTTATGAAAAATCTCTGAGTAGAAGTAGTAGTATTCTATTTACAAAGTGTAGTTTAAAGCAATATATGTTTCTTGCTTTAAAATTTGAAAAATTCAGATTAATAACTTCTGTTTTCTTTGACTGTTGTAGAAGTTTGTGTTGTCAGTGAATTAGAAGATCTCAGTGCCTCAGTGGATATGCAGGATGTCTATACCAAAATCAAATGTAAAATAGAAAGCTTCAATATTGACCATTACAGAAACAGGTAATTCCTGGGAGTTATTCTGCTTTAATTTCAGGCTAAAAGAAGACTGGAGGGTTTTTGTTCTTTATTCTTACCATGTATTTAAGGTAATTGTTCAATTTCAACAAAATTATTTTAACTTTTTAAGTAATAAAAGTAAGAATTTCTCAGAATTTGATTCCAAATAAATATATAGAAATATTTGTAAATCAAGAGAATGTTTTTTCACACTCACTGCTCTCTTGTTCTGTTAGACAAAAATGATTCATTTTAGTTGAACTTTTGAATGGGAAATTCCTTCAATATTGCTTCATGATGCGTTAGCAAGTGCCAATATTTAACAATTTATCCTACTATACTCTTAGATATTAAAAAGTCTCTAAAAAATGGAGCTGTTTCTTTTGCTGTGGCTTAGCAACACTATAATGCAGAGAACTAAGTTGATTATCTCTGTGTATGTAACATGGCATAGTGATATGCAGACATGACCAAGTAATATTTTAGTAATGTTAACCAGTATATCATCAATATTATGTACATTTAAGGTCGGTAGTTAGGCCTACTACATGCTTGTAACTTTAGCCAATTTCATTAGTTGAATAGGTTTCTGCCCCAATGCAACAGCATTCATTTACCACCCAGATGCACAGTTCTGTAGAGAGATTGCATATGCCACCTTCTTACTTGTACTGGCCATGAACATGCTAGTCTTGACAAAATAATAGAGAGCCTACATTATCTTTGGTCAACTGGGTTGGTGTTTGCCATTAAAGACCAACAGATTCTGTTATGGGAGACAGAAATTAAGAAAAAATAGTTGGTTTGTTACTCCTTGAGAGTAGTTAAAAGCTTCAGAACTTTTTTTGGCATTGAAAATTAAAATATGTAGAAGTACACATCATTTTGACTTAGGAGCCAATGTCTGTGAGGCCTAATTGGACACTTGGCATTGTTGGACACTTGTTCTCAACAAGGAGGAGTTTATTTTCAATTTAGTGGTACCATACTTAGTAGTACCACCATTTCTGATCAGTGTAAAAAAATGGTTTTAATTCTGTTCTTAGGCTGAAGTTACAAATGCAGATACCATTTCTACGTATTGTAATATTTGATAATTGAAACTTGTACTTTATTTTAAAAAATCTTTTTCAATCAAGTCATAATACTTTAAAATACTTTGGAATCCCAGTAGCTACATGATTTTAACAGGCTGCTTTGTCTGCAGATACTATGGAAAGATTGAGAGAAAGTACTTCATTCCAGGACATAGTTCAAGATGTTATTGTTCTTATTTATATTTCATAATCTCTTCAGAGAACCTTTCTCTGTCTTTAAATCTCTGTGGACTAAAAATAAAAGCAGAGAATAGATAAGGTGAACATTCTTTCTTCCAGGCCAGGGGGAGACTGGCAGTCAGGACATTTTGAAGGAATATTTCTACAATGCAGAGAAAAGCTTTTGGTGAGATTTCTTTAGTAAACTAAGGTGTTTACCTGATTAACTCTTCTTAAGCAACAGATTTTTCTTTATTCTTTTACATGTTAAAAAGAATGATTACAGGAACTCTAGTACAAATCACGTTTTAATAATAGCTCATTTTTTTTCTAAATGATACGATGAGTTTGTAACATATAAGAGTACAGCTTTTCATTCATAGTTTCTTGGTTCTTGTAATCATTCTCTTCTTCATTTCAATAAAGCAATCTGCTGAAAATCCAGGGGTAAGTCCTTTTTCTTTATGCCGAATTTTACTGTATTTTTCTTCTCACGTGTCTTGACCTCTTGCTATAGGTTGTCCTTCCACATAAAATTTTAATCTTTTTTCTTTACTGTGTTTTTTTGTTTGATATTATTTAATTTCAGCTTTTTAGGAAAAGGTATGGCATAGGCTCTATCTTGCAGTTACATAGAACCGTGCAAGTTTAATGTTTGCAGGGGTTTTTTGCTTATAGCAATTATTATTATTTTTTGCTTTTTGTCTTCCCCTCTTCCATGCTTTATTCATTACCTCAAGCCTTGGGGAAGATTCTTGGTCTCTGGGGCAATATGGAGGTGTGTTCCTTTCCTGTACTGACAAGCTGAACAGACGCACCTTGTTGGTTCGACCCATCAGCAAGCAGGACCCTTTCAGTAATTTCTCTGGCTTCTTTCCCTCTGTAAGAGTCTTATTTTTTAAATTTTTTTTACTACAGAACTTCCACTAATAAATACCAGTTGCCGTAAAAAAAAATAAACCTCAAATGGCTTCAGTTGCTTGTCATCTAAATTTATTTTATTTTTTACCTAATCTATTTATTGCTTTTATTACATTCATTGTGTTATTTCTCTCTTATCCTTTAATAATAGCTGTCAGTCATTTTTCAGTGGATATGGGAATGTTTACAACCTGGTGCATCACAGCAGTCCACTGAAGTCAGTGGGACTCATTTATATTAAAAATGAGCACATACTGTAATGTTTGAAGACCAAATAAGGAAAAGCCAGCACTGAACACTACATATTGTTCACGTAATTCTGGTATCTACTTAGGAATTTAAGTACTTGGTAGTACTGCAGTATACCTTTTATGCAACCTTTTAAAATCACTTCTTATAACTATGATAATGGAACAATTAACAATTTTATATTTGAGTCTTTCTTTTGAATGCTTGGAACATTACTTGTTGATTCAGATTATCTCAGTGTGAGATACTTAACACCTTTTTTCTTGTCTGTTTATCCTTGAAAGATTTTATATCTTATGACATTGGACTCTTTATCTTCACAAATGTATGGCTATGTAGAGTGTTTTTATGTTAGTGGAAGTTCTGTGTGGTCTGATTTATTTTCGTCATTGATACTGATTTGTAAAACTTTCACTTATTCTGTTCGTTTCAGTTCTTAAAGGAAATTAACTTACCAGTTTTTTAAATTCACTTAATCATAAAAGCTTCCAGTTTTTCAGCATTAAAGCTATGTATCCTGTTTATTTAAGAAAGAGATGTTATTCTTCTATTAACAAGGTTTAAATTAGATTAAATTACTTCAAATTTAGGATGGTACAGTTATTCTCTTTAAATACTCAGTTCAATTCTTAGAGCATTTAGTTAACTATGGGAGTTTTATTCATCCATGCTTAGGTGAAATGAAGCTATCTCAGCACCCAAGCGTTACTTTAGCACATACAGAAGGAACTATGCAAAGGAATAATTTCTAGTCCTAAAATGTCTAAAGTGAAGGAGAAATCAAAATATTTAACTCTGTAAATGATTATCTGAAAATGTTTGGTAAATTTAGACTCTTGAATATATGGGGGTTTTTTGGTGGATTGGATTTCAATGTCATACAGCATAAATAATCAGAAAAGAAAAAAGAATTCAGTAATTTATAGTTTTAGCTGAAACAAAACAGTGAAGTGTAGACACTGTGGACAAATTGTCCATTCGAAAAAAGGAAAATAATTTTTTCTACTGTTCAGAATCAGTGGAAAGGTATTAGAAAATATAGAATACTAAAACTCTGAACAGATAGTATGGCAATTGGTAGATATGTGTACATGTAATAGTTTTGCAGCATTTTTTAAATTTTTTTTTTTCTTGAAATAGACAACTGCAAAGCTTTTAGATGGCTCACACCAGCAACATGGATTTCTTTCTCTCACTTACACCAAAGCTGTGACAAAAAACGTCCGGCACAAATTGATATCAAGAAACGAACGAAGAACATTCCACAAGCTATCAGAAGGTCACACTGATGGTTCTCCTCACTTTCTTCATGAGATCCTTCTCTCTGCTCAGGCCTTTGATGTGGTCCTCTGTTTTCCATTGCTTAATGCAATTGCAAGCATTTTTCAAGCCAGGATACCGAGGAGTCAAAAGGAGAAAAGAAAATCACCAGGCCAACCCATGAGGACTCATGCTCTAACTTCCCGCAACTTGCCTCTGATTTATATCAATACTGGTGTAATAAGAGTTTTCTTTCCCAAAAATGAGGAAGATTGTCATACTGCAGAAGGTACAGTATTTTATTTTAGAGTTTTTTTGCTGTTCAGCAGTGTAGACAGGAATTCTAACTTAGTTAAATTACTGACCTTTGCTAGAGCCTTCAGTTTTAAGGGTCAGATTAAGGAAACATCTAATATTCATGCTTGCTTCTCTGCAGATTTGCTGAAAAGGTTTTTTTAGGTATTTATTTAAGCTTTGCTTTCCTAGTACCTATAGAATTTGCATTTAAAATGTGATTATAAAAAAAAAAAAGGTCAGGAATTGTGGATAGAGGTCTTAACCCAGTTCTGCAGTGGTGATTCTTGTTTCAGCTCTCATTATGCTGACACCAGTTCCAGGGACAGAGCGTAAGTATAGAACCTTAGCTCCTGTGGAAATTGGCAGGTAAACGATGCAATAGAGAAGAAGGTAGATAGCAGGAGAGTTATTTAAATGTACCTTATGATTGATGCCCAACAGATTATATAGTTTATAATTTCTGTAGTAAGTCTTTGTTTAAGCTATTAAGGCTCTCTTATGTAAGTGGCTTTCAGGTGTTTACAGACGTATAGAGACCATAAGCTGTTCTTTCAAACATTAAGTAGCCATTTTTGTAAGAGATTGTTTTCCCTTTATACATAAAACATTTACAACCCTACTACAATCTTCATATATAAATAAAGAGATGCTGACATTAAAATTACACATTGTAACAGCTAGCAGGAATGTGATCACTTCTCTTACCAACAATTCTAGACATTAAAAAAAAACCTTTCAAGGAAAAAACTGTTTTACTGGTATCATGATATGTTTACATAAGTCCTATAGGTACGGGGTTTTTACCATTAAATGTGATAGCACACAATATAATCCTAAGAGTATAGTCTTTAGATTTTTCTCATAACCTAATTGTAAGAAGTGTAGACAGTGAAAATTTACATTGATCATTTTTTTGCCAGCATCCTCTATGATTTTCCAACTGGGAATGCTGAAAACACAGGAAGATAAAATTAGACTGGCTGTGTTGGCAAGAAAGAGTTATGATTCTGGTTGGAAGGGAGTTCTAGAGCATGCTGTCAAGGAAATCTTTTTTCAAAAGTATGTTTTTGTAGCTCTGTAGCTGTATACATCATTAAAAAGAAATTTTAAAAAACTTTGTCTTATTGCTATCCCTTACTTGAAAATACGTGCAAAGAACACAGTTGCCATGGTTAACCATGGATTTAGGAAGGAAAATTATGTATGCATTTAAATAATAGTGCTAAAGATTAGCTTTACTAAATTAACAAGGAACTCAGCTAGCCTTTTTCACTGGAAAATTCTGAAATATCATCACTATGAAAAGCTTTTCAGTTCTTGTTTCACCCCAGATTTTCCCAACCTCTCATCTGTTTCTGAATGTGAAATAAATTGCTTCTCTCTTCTACTGCTTATTGTCTTCAAGAACAATAGAAATTAGAAAATATAATATGGAGTAAGAGTTGAATACAACCCATGTTACTGGTATGCTAGATCAGAAAAGTGCTGTATATTGTGGGTATATGCCCCCATAAGACCTCATTCATCATTTATTGATTAAGAGAGGTTTTTAATGCAATAAGATTTGTATGTTTCAAATTGTGATCACTGCAGTAAGTCAGTCACTTGCTGTTCATAGCTCATACCTAGTGATAGCTACCAAATCTATTTTCCCCCAAAAAACCATATTGTGATTGTGGCTTTACATATAGAGTTGGTTTTTTTTAAAAATAATCATGCAGTCCAAACCCAAATTTGTATCATGAACTATGGCACACAAACTCTATGAAATAATCAAAATCATTATTTTTCTCCTGAGGAATTTACATACCCATATGCATCAATACAGCCACACAATTTTATAACACTTTAGTTTTGTGGGTTTTGCAGCACCATTAGATGGTGGACGTGAGGGCAACATCCTATCCTAGGCAATAAGCAATGCTGCTTTCCCTCACTTTGATTTGTTAATGCATCAGGTGGTGTTTCAAGCTCTGGCCAGCAGCCCACACTTAGTGTTGAAGTAAAGACAACTAAATATATAAAAGCAATATATAGCAAATAGAAACAAGGCATACTGCATAGCAGAACACTATAAATAAAATTTTAAATTGCAAAAAACTGATAAGAAGTGGTAAAGACAAGGAAAACCCACATCTGGCTGGTTTGAGGACAATAAGATCTTTTTTTCATATGTTCTAGGAGCCAAATATCAGGAATCACTAGAAAGGACATGACAAATTTGTTGATAATGAAAAAGCAAAGGCAGCATACTGAATAAACGTATGTCCTGCATTTGTAGAAGTGATATATTCTTGTCACATAAGCATGACTCCCTACTTTGAAGTCTGTTCTAACATATGGTCTGTAACATCCTCTTTGCTTACTACTGAAGAGTTTCAAATCAGTCAGACTGAGTAACTTGTGCTCAGGGATCTTAATATTCTGAGGGTAATTTTTAACACACCTTGGAAGAGCAAGTTTTAGACAGCTGAAGGTATATCTGTAAAATGAAATGTATGATGTTCAAATAAAATTAAGCCAGGTAGTTTTATTGCTCTCCCTCAGAGAACATAAAGGGGAAAAAAAAAAGTCTTTTACAAGATTTGGTTAATAATGACTTACATACTTGTTACAAGATAATAAATATAGTTTTATGGAAAATTAGTCTTGTTAAACACATCTGATTTCCATTCTTGATTATGGTTACAATTCTTAGTTGATAAAACGTTGCAAAGTTTTGATGTGCTGTAAGAAGTTTGACATTGTGTCTCATGGTATTCTAATTTAAAGATATCCCCATACAATACCTGTGGAAATGTTAAATGAATTAAAAATGGCTAACTAGAAGTCTAAAATAAATACAGTCATTTGGGAATTATAAATGAAATTTATATTTAATAATCTGAAAGTAACTATAAAACTTTGCTGCTAGCATTGCTGCTAGCATCAATATTGCAAAAAATTTACTGAGGAAAAGAATGTTAAGGACTCTATAGGCTACGCATCTGGATCACTGTGCTTACATCACTGCTTGCAGAAAATATACTAAATCTTCTAAAGTTATATATCAAGGAAAATATTTATGCAGACTATATCTTCAGGACTGAAGAGCCTATGCTGTGGCTCTAAACAGCTTAAGGGTCACAGGGGATTTAGGGAAAAGAAGAGCAGTAGCTGCACTTCTGCATGTGGCGAATGGTGGTATATCATGTCTAACTTGCTTTCTACTATAGAAATGGGAATTGATAAAACTGGAGCGTGTGCTGAAAAGTACAACTGTTAGTCAAGTGCTGCAGAAGAAGCCTTACAAGGAAAGATTGAAAGAGTGTAATGTGTTTAGCTCAGCAAAAACAATACTGAGATGAATGGGTAAAACCAAGTGAGATTGTGAACAATGTTATTATGATTGGATAAGTAATTTTTTCCTAGATTATACCTTTATTGTGTAGTGTAGACTTCTTACCCCCTAAAATTTTAAAATATTTATAAGGACTTTGGTCCTCAAACAGTTTATATACAGTTTACTATATTATTCCCATATTTTGAAAAGCTAATGAGAGAATTCATGGGTTAATGAATGGAGATATGAATTCATCGTCCTAAATCATGACTCAGATTACCACTCATTAAAAACAAGATGAAAATATTAATGCCTGAAAATCTTTCTGGTTTTAAGATTGATTTAATTCTTTGACCTACAGGAAGCTGTACACAAAAGAACCATGCTTAGCCTTGAACAAAAGCCTTCAACTGCTGACATAATAGAGACTGTGATGAGTAGTCCTGTGTTTATTTTGTAGTGCTAAGTGTCAGAGAGAAATTAAAATTCTTAGCCTAATATATGTTTTATTAAGAACTGCTTCTCAGAATGAGGTACTTGCTACCTAATTAAGTTACAATTACAATCTGAAGTGTATTTAATACCTTCACTCTTTTTTTTATGTATCAGAGAAAAAAGTACAATTAAGCACACAGTGGCAGGAATTCTAATACTTTGTACAATGCCTTACTCATTTTTTGATCTAAAAGTTGAAAATATGGTTTCTGATTTAGTCACAAACAGGATTTTGTTGTCAGTTTAACTTTTCTACCCTAGTTCTGGCATCTGTATGTGCTTTGGCTCTGTTTTGGGGGACTAAAGGATTTGACTTTTCTTTTTAGGTAGATGAGGTTCTTTTAAGTAAAGCCCTGGTGTTATGATTTAGTTATGTGTCAGAACTTGTGTCCTCTGCTGCATGGTTACTGTGATATTCCATACAATTGTTTCAAAATACCATGTTAGAATTTCAGTGATTTCTTATATATGTTTAAAAATATACATGTGTATATTTATAGCTGAAAAGCAGGGTGTTTTATTCACTAAGACACTAGAGAAGGCATTTTTTTAAGCTTATAGATTTCACTGGTTCTTTCCACACCAATAATTTCATTATTCAGTAAAATATTTAAACTCTGCTCTGCTACTATCATTTTGTTTTCAGAGCTTGTATATGAGCATCTTGCAGAATTTCCTTGTTATATATCATGGTGGTGCTGAAGTCAACCGTTTCACTTCAGGTGATGAACTCTTTGAGCTTGCATCGTGCATTCTTAGGAGCTTTCTAGTTACTATGAAGTCTTCTGAGCAGAAGCTTCTCCAAATGCTTTGTGTGCATCTGTGTCTGCTGGGAAGGAGTTGCAGTAGACTCAATCTTTTACTGTGAGGAAACTTCACAGAGTTCTTTTACTACAAGAAATGTGGTGCTATTGTTTTTTCCTGGGCAGGACTTTGGTCTTCTATCTAATATGCTTTTAAAACTAAGAATTTGTACATGTGGCTGAAATTTGAATATGATGGAGATGAAGTGGAAAGCAGAGATTTTTCTTCTTGGAGTAATTTTGTTATTGATGTGGAATTTACTGTCCAGTACTACATCTTGTTTTTGTATATGTGTCAGATTTCAGATTCTCTTGTTTCAGTCCCTTTGTTTGAACTTTTCATGTGTGTTGCAACCCATACAAAATGCTACTAGGATGGTTACACTGTAATATCCTGCAGTGTTTTAAATCTAAAGGGCTTGGGCCCATACTAAAAAGGGTGCATGATTCAGATATTTCAGCAGATAATTATTGGAGAAACAGATCACAAAGAAGTTTGTGGGATCGACATCATTTTAGACCCCCCAAAAAAATGAATTAAAAAAACATCATGAAAATGAGAAGTCCCAGACCAGGATTTAGTTTTGTTGTAAAACTCTGTGGGGAAATTAAATTACAATAGTTTTGTCTTTTATGTATCACAACAGTGCTATTGATTTTATGAGGATTTTTTTTGCATTAGTTGTTGCTCCCGAGCAGAGCTGAACCCTTAGCAGACATTCTATTTAGATATTTTTAAGAAATAGTTTTTCAGTATTTCTGTTATGTGCATTTGACTTTTAATTAAACACATATTTTATCTTCTCCAAACTACAGCTAATTCAGCAATTAAAGAAGACACTTTGGTTCTCAAGATTGGATCTGTGTCTATGGCTCCTCAGGCTGACAACCCTCTTAGCAGAGCTGTGCTCAGAAAAGACATTTATCAGTAAGTGTTTGGGGAGGGGTTGGCGTTTTCGTATATGGTCTCAGAAAAATTCATTTTGGGAAAAGTTAATTGATCAATAAAACGGGTATGTGCAGCCTGTAAAAATACTTTTCACATACAATCTTTTGATATTCAAAACCAGGTTTTTCTGATTTTCTTCACTTGTGGGTTTTCAAATCCATTTAGACAAATCAAGTTCTTCTGTGAAGTGCTGATGAATAACAGAATTTAAATGTCAAGTTATTACGAAGCTTAAGCTCACAAATGAAAGTATTTAAAGAGGCTTTCTTTTATTCAGCTACTACTAAGTTTACCTAAGAGATAAAGAATTTTTTTGTGACTACCAAAGTGCTCAGTAGCCATATAGTGTGAAAGAGATAGATCTTAATAATATAAATGGTAAACACATATTTAAACTGTAGGATTCTCGATGTCATGTAGATCAAAGCTGAAAGGAATGCAAACTTCTAAGGAACTCTTTCCCAGTAAACACATTTTCTGTGAAAATGTCATGCTCTGGATTGTGTCACTAAGTATGTGCAAACCACACTAATCATATGTAGGCAGCAAAACTGGTGAACATATGTAATCAACATGATAAAAGTAATATATGATCCTTAGTAGAGTTGGCACTTTTGCCAGACATGAAAGTATGGTTGCAAATAATACCAAGTGAGAAAAGTCACAGAAATACAGATGAACAAGTGTCTTATACTTCCCGTTGGTCTGTTTTTCAGATGTGGCAATATTTTTAACTACTTCATAGTGCTCTTCAATTGAAATTACAAACATCAAAATCTTTTTCCCAGCAGTAAAACATTTACTGGCTAGAAAATGACAGCAAGTTTTACTTTTTGTCAAGACTAGGATTTTTAGGAGACTGTGAAATATCTCCCATTTCTTTTCTGATCATTTGGAAGTTGTAAGAGAGTCTTTCTCTTCATATTTCCATGTGGAAATATTTAAATTAGTTTTTTTTTTTTGCTTTTATGTTTAGCTATAGCAGGGCTTTTTTGATTTGTTTGGTTTTGGATTTTTAAATAAGCATTGTATCTATTGAATAATGGAGCTTTCATGGAAGAAATTTTACAGCCTGGCACTAGCAACAGCTTCGGGTGGCAGGGCCTGATCCAACTCTCAAA
>JAOXNG010000012.1:136893976-136906356 GCA_028566535.1 Scolopax minor
GCCAGGCTGGATGGGGCTTTGAGCAAACTGGTTTAGGGGGTGGTGTCCCTGCCCATGGCAGAGGGCTTGGAACTAGATGATCTTTAAGGTCCCTTCCAACCTAAACTACTGTATGATTCTGTGACTAGAGGAGAGATGAAACGCAGGCCTAGGGCCACAGGTGCCTTACGTGTTCCACCATTGAGCTTCACCATCTCCCTATGTTTTCTGTACCCTGACCCTGAGGAACTCCAAGACAGAACTATTGGTCTCATGTTAATCTCCTTTTAAATCTTTCTCAATCGGTTTACTCTCTGGCTTTAGCTTGACATCTATTCTATCAACTTATGTCTACGCAGTTTTTGGGTTGTAGGGTTTTTTCCTCTTCTGGGCTATCCGTAGGAAAGTGTTGGCCTTTGAAAAGCAGTTACATGTGAAAGCTGTCACACCAAGCAGTAAGCATCCTTTCCTCATTTAGTAACTTTAAAACTTAATTATGTAGCCAAATTAAGAGCATCTATTCTGTGTTACTCCTTTATTGCTAGATCACTAATGGAGAAAATTAAGTCAATAAGGGACTTGTTTTGAAAGTGCTTAAATGGTTCAGAAATGCAAATCCTTGTGTGAGTTGGATTTCAAATTTGTGTCTTTTTAAAGATGCTGCTTGTTTGTTTGTTTGTTTGTTTGTTGTGATTTTTTTTAAAAATTCATTAGAATGACTCTCGTCATTGAGAGGCTCGTAAGTAAATTGATACCATAATGTCACATGGGTCTCTACTTTGTTTGGAACTGTCCTTTCTCCATTCAGAGGGAGGAGAGGACCAATTATGTATGCAAAAAGGCAGGCAATCTTGGGGTATTCTTTAGTGCCAAGAAGGCTGGAGAGACTTTCAAAAGTGTTACGCATTTTTCTTCCCTTGGTTTTAATTAAAAATATCAGTACATAAGTATGTTGAAAAAATTTCCAAGTTGATCAAATGTGGTTTTGGATGCCTAAAAATCTTGCTGTCTTCTTATGTCCAGCTTCCAAGCTTTGATACTTGCCTTTCTACTAGACCCATGTGTTAGCTAGTGTTTTGTCACAGTTACTGGTTCAGTGTGGAAGGCTTTACCACAAGAGAAAATGTTTTCAGAAAACCCATTAATTAAAATTGTAAGTTGCAATTAGAATAGGTTTTCAGTCTTAAATTTCAGTTAGCTGTGGCTTGTAGAGTACTACAGACATTTTTCTAAGATTGTTTGGGGTTTTATAATTCAGCTATAACAAATTTTACATGGCCATTAATAAGAAATTGTTAGTTTATAATTGAGAGACTTATCTTTCAGATACTGAAGCTTATCTAACAAGTTTAGAACACCCAGCTATTTTGGGGGAGTTAGAAATTAAGTCAGTATAAACCTGTGCCTAAGAGCGGCTCTTAAGCTTTACTCCTCCAGCCCTTTACTGTTGTGGTAAAAACTTGTAATTTACCTAAAGAGTGGGAGATTTGAGCTCATTCAGTTTGCGTCAGCATTAAGAGTAGAATGTGATCTTGAATAACTTGAAACTATGTCCTAATTTTGGTGGAATATTCATTAATCTGTGTAAAACCTTGAACAAATGGTGTTTCCTTTATATATTTATAATGAAACGTGAAACTAAGTAGTGCTGCTTTCTGTGAACTTTAAATCTAGTTTAGATATATGGACAGAATTTTAATCATTTTTGGTTCTTGGGGGTGGGGTGATGGGAATCAAATAGCAAAGTGAAAAGCAAACTTTTCCCTCTGCCCAGAGTGGCTGTCTCATTACTGAGTGAAAGCTGAATTTGAAGTGAAAAAATTTTAAAACTAAGTTAAAGCTGAATTTCTGTAATGTAGTGTAATGTACTGATTTAAAAGTTAGATAGCAGCACAGAAATAAATTCAAAGCAATGGTAAAATCCCACTTCCCATTTGTGAAATAATCTTGGTAATTCCAACATCTCAGCTACTAAAATATCACGATTGTCTATGTTGTTTATATTAGCAGTGATTTCTAAAGCTTTTTGGAGTCTGGGAAATACCAAAATCCTTTAATAAGGAGTTAAAGAACATTATTCTGATTGCCCTGGAAAACAAAGAAATCTAAACATACCTCAGTTTTTATATTTGCTTTTTATTTCACATTTCATCTTGAAAATGCATTGAAAAATACTGTATACTAGCTACATAGGAAACAACAGAATATACGTGTTATTCACTCATTTCAATGTGTTGAAAATGTTCAGTGTTGGCTTTGGAGTTTAGTCAAATAGTTCTACTGGATGTAAAACTCAAGAGAATGTGAAGTATATTTTCATTCTGACACAAAAGGACTAATGTATTTACCCTCCTACACACTCGAATAAAGTGTATGTCTTTCAGAAAGCTGTGGTGATCCCTGGAATAAAATCGATTTTGGGACATGTTGCTTCTTTTAAAACTGTATATAGTGAAGATTGCTTATAGTAGTTTTCATGATGCTTTAATGCAGATTTATTCCTTAAAAAATTGTTTCCTTTTATTTCACCATTGATTCACTCCTTTTAATGAAACATGGTAGAAATAATGTTATCTCCACTAAACATCTAATATTTTTATGTTACTTGAATAATTGCACTACATCTTCTCATATTTCTTTCTCCAATTCTCTCCTACAGCTGACATAAATGTGGACGTATCAAAACCTTTGAAAGCAAATCTCAGTTTTGTCAGACTTGATCAAATAAACCAGTTTTTGAAGAAAATCATAACCAGAAATGATGATGAGCCCAGGAAGGAGGCAGCTCCATCAGCTGGCATGACTCCAGATGTGGATGTTTCTTCAATAACCAAACACCCCAGTGCAAAGGATTTGCTACCTGCAGCGCACACCAACACTGCACAAAAGGATTCAGTACAAGAAAACTTGTGGCGAGCCCTTTCCTGCTTCCAGAAAATCTCCATTCACACCGTTCAAATGGTTGTTTCAATGGAAACCATCCCACATCCCAATAAACCTTGCTTGCTAGTCTCTTTATCAAACCTCACTGGGAGCCTGAATATTAAAAGTGGACATAAAACTGCAGGTAAGATTTTCTGAAAGTTGGAAGTGCTACTGATTTGTTGAAGTGGTAGCCTGGTAACCATTTTAAAGCTTGGGGCACTGAGGGGAACTCCTCTAACTAACATAATAAATTCATAGCAGAAAATAGCAAATCCCTGACAGGCTCTGTTACCTGAGCTTTCCTTTCAGTGAAGCAGCACCCAAGAGTGCTTAATTTTAGTAGTTAATATCCCTGAGCTTGTAATTACTAATTTATTGACAGAATTCTGGCTGGAATTCCGTATTCTGATAATTTACTACATACTTCAAAGGATGAAATTTTGACAGTTTTCACTCTATAACTACATTTTCTTGTTAGGACCCTATATTACTGTTTTTAAAAAAACAGAAAAATAATTATTCAAAGCCCTGACATATGCTACTACATAAATATTGAGTCATACCATTATTCTCCTTCAGGCTTATGAAGTTTTACATTTTTACATGCTTCCTTTGCACAGTTGAGAGTCACCCAGGGAAAACGGGTGCTCCAGCCTCATTACTGCAGAGCTGTGAGGAAATATTACACCTTGGGTACAATTAACAGGATACCAGAGACTCATTTAAAATAAAGACATTTTGAGTGTCTTTGTAAATTCTTTTATTAGTCTTTTAATAAAATTAATAAGTTGGTAGATTTACATTATGTCGAGATGAGCCAGATGTAGGTAGTTGGCAGAGTAGCTTGCGATGTAAAATGGTCTGTAGCTGAGAGGAACAAGTTGCATGCCAAGTGAGGTGGTGATTTATTTCTTTTTCATCAGAAATATTTCTCCTCGGGCCAGCAAGTTTCAGTCTCCTTTATTGTTTTAAAAGGTAAAAATGAAAAATTTCAGGTTCGTAGTACATGAAAGCCTGTGGAAGTGCTGGAGCCTAAAACTCTTGATTTAACCATAAATAAACATCAGTACAGGCAGGAACAGTGCCTGCGTTCCCACGCTTTTCCAACTGAATCACAACCCGAGCATAAAAAACACTGCAGCGGAGTAGAAGGCCTTTCTAATGTCCTTTAAAGAGTTTTAGTTTTCTTTCTGTCTGATAATCCTCTTTCCTTCCATCATTACCCCTCAATCATTTATACGTTATCAGTCCCATGGTACATTAAGGTGTCCACAGCAAGCGTCGATAGAGCAAAGCCGAGCCCATTCCGTCACTGTACTCAAAAACAATTTGGCAAACTCAGCAGTGTATATCGCTTACCCTGGAGTTTTTCATCCTCCCAGGAGGATGTACCTTGTCTTGCACATTAAGCCTCAGAAACATTCTGCTACGAAGTTCTGTTTCTTAATTCTTCTGGCAGTCTGAGGAAGCCAAGCTTTCTTTTGCATGTCACAAGCTATACATGAATCTTCAGTATGTTTCTAGTCTGGCAAGCATTGTTAAGTAAAGCAATACTGATGCTGAATCTAGTGAAAATGGAAATTAGTTCTATATGAATAGCTTTCATAACCAGACAATAAATAGACGTCAACAGACTCTTTTCACTATTTTTTCCCGTTAAAGTTGCTTTATCTTTGCTTTATAAAAAGACAAATAGATGTGCATGAGGTTTTGCATTCTGTTGTGATAGTGCAATAAATTATTTTAAGTTTCAAGACATGCAAAACACACAGTTCCACAAAACTGATTGAAACTGTCAAAAAATCTTTTAGTATTTTTTTATTATTTTTATTTAAAACTATTAATACAAAATTACAGTCTTGAAAGAAACCAAAGTGGAAATCACAACTTCAGGAAAGAAGATAAACAGGGGCAAAATGGTATTATAATCTTGTGTTCCAAATACTTTAGAATAGTACCATAGTTACTAAGTTGACTTGTTTTATTATTGCAAAGAAATTAGGCAAGCTAACTCAATTAAACAAAGTGTAGTGGCTGTGTCTTGGGAGCAAGTATTCATATATGTCAGTTCTTCGCTACTTTTCTTTTTACAAAAGTTTTACCTTTTGAGCTGAACAGGGTTAATGTCAGGGTTTTTTTATAGAATGAAACTAATACGCAAATACTTCACTGTGTCTTTGATTTTACAGTCAAATAACTATTGTGACCATCTGCAGCAGCTGCATTTTACGAATTATTTGCTGAACCAAACTAAGCACAATGACAAAAGTAGTCATCTCAGATGTACTGTTAAAACAGAGGAAGAAAAAGGAGCATTGCTTGCCTTTTGTACAGTATGACCATCTGCTGTACAGATGTTATTATATAGAATGACTTCAGATACAATAATTGTAGAAAATTTTTATTAAAACCTCAACAATTTGCACTTGTTTACTTGAATCTGCATAACTCCCCAGTGATACAACACAATACGCTTGGGGTTTCTTTGGTTCTCACTAGTTTTCTCTTTGATCCTTTTTGATGTGCTGACTTTAATAAACATAGTTAAAAACACTGTTCAAAAACATCATGGAAAAAACTACAAAGGAACAATTATAGCAGTAGAAACTACTCTAATCCCTTACTTACGCAAGCTATTTTTAGTGAAATATGTTTTTTTACACATTTTATGTGGCAGTGTTTTATAAACAGTGTAAACGACCCCTTTCCAGATGAGTTTTTATGTAGGAGATGAAGCTGGTTTCTAAGGAATCCTATTTCCTAGGAATTATTTAGCAAAAAAAACCTTGCAAGAATGTATTGTAAGCATTTTTCCTCCCTTATAGGGGGAAAACAAAAGTGCATGACCTTGCCTAATGCTTTGATTTTTTTAGTTGAAATTAGGAAAGAAGCTTTTTTTTTTTTTTTTAAATTATCAGTTTTCCCTCTAGACTTCCCTGGAAGCTAAAGGCCTTTTGTTTTAATTTTGCTTCTTAATTTCTTATGAAAGCAAAAAGATGTAGCTTCTGAAAAACAGAGGGATTAATTAATTGAATTATTTCACTTATAAAAAAATAGATTTTAAGTGTTGAACTCTCAAGTTGCAGTTGGATCAAATGAAAACAACTCCTTTTCTATATATCCTGCCGCACTGTTATACAACCCCAGACCCTTAGTGTGTCAAGGGACTTCATTTTTTGGACATTTTTCATGTTTTAATACAACAGTTACTTGTAACAATATGGTTACTATTTCTGCTAGAATACTTATGTTTTTCTCTGTACTCATGGTGAAATCCTGAGTATTTGGTTTTAGTAAAGTAATACTGTTGTAGAATGTGATGCGGTGTATCGGCAAAAAAACCAAAACAAAACAAAATCCCTTTTCCAAAAAAAGATATTATTAATTTTACTTTAGAAGAGGCTACCAATATAGATTTTCTGATAACACCCTTAAGGGCAGGTGTTTAAGTCATACTGATGTTAAATAAAATAATTATCTGTGTCATTTTATATTTTGTGGCTTAGAGTTACAAGTTAAAACTGGTACCTATTTCATACAAGCAAATAGCAAACATTTAGCTCATTTTTGGCAGCTTATTTGTACTGTTGACAAAATCTCCCAAGAACTATCACTAGACCTTGATCTGTGATTTTTGTCTTGTGAAGCAAGTGGCACCATCTACAAAGTGGCACCATCTCTCAAATGCCATGTACCCAGTCAGATTTGAGATTTCTTAGTATCACACCTGAGGTATGTAGCTCTCTCCAGAACAATCACATGCCATTAAAGTTGAAATAATTTTTAGCAACAAGTGCTAGTAAATAGAATTCAGTTCTAAACATAGATTTCAGTTAGTTTACATTTGGTGTTGAAATTAGCACTACCTACCTGCAAAAGAGCAGATAAATGAGAGAAGTTGAGGACTGTACTATCCCCAGAGTGAAAGAAAGCAAGAAGCCTGTAGCCTGTCAGTGGAACTTTATTTTGCTGTTGCTGGACACAGGAGGGAAGTCGTCTTGTTCAGTGTCTGAACTGAGAGAGTTACAGACACAAAATATTCCAAAGATCATAGACAGAATTTCCCAGTCCTTCGTCCCATATGCACAGATGATTACTTCAGCGTATAAATTAGGGAAAAAAATAAACACTAGTTGAGCGTATGATAATCGCAAGGATTTTTTTACTAAACCTGAAACAAACTGCATACTTAAGATACTTTACAGATATAATAAAAATTAAATGCAGCTATTAATTGGTGTAGCACAAAGACCAAGCTTAGTTTTGGAGTTAACTGACTCTCTCAAGAAAACTCCTTTAAGGCGTTGTCATAGCCTTTGGATGCTGCAGATATGCACGTTAGCCCATGGGGAAATAAAACATTAAATTAGATATGACTACCTAAAATAATATGCAGCAGTAACAAGCCATTTACAACACCCAGAAGAGCTTTGTTTCTTTTAGAAAGAAACATAAACTCTTTCCAACACTTGAACAATAGGAAATTAATTCTTTGTCAGTAAAAGCCAGAGGACAAACTAAATATTTAAATGGCCACTGAGAATTGAGGTGGAAGTGCAGCTTGTAGACAGCTATACAAATCACTAACAAACCTTAATGAATATTGGGTGTGGGCAATCAGGGTCCTGTCAGATTTGACACCAGGTCCCAAGTAGCTTAAACCCAACACTCAAGAAAAGGTGGAGACCTCATCAGGTCTCTAACATCTGGGATTTTATTTGTCATTTTGGCATACTCTGCAAGCGCAAAAGAAAGAGTAAAAGGGGATTATCCTGACAATGAAATGAGTTACTGAATCTTGTGATAATGAAAAGCAGAAGAATTCTAATTCCTTTCTATAGTCCCTGAGGTGGAGGTGCGTTTATAGTTCTGCAGGAGTATAATGTAGGAGAGAAGAACAGATGGCCTAAAATCCATGAAACAAGACACCACCTAATCCCAGGCCTGAGTACCACCATTAATCCTGGTCAGATTCCCTACTGGTACTTTGTAACAGGGTTCAGAATTGCTACTGATGAACTAGCAGGTTAACTCCAGGGGAAAAAAAAACAAAACCCAATAAACCAGTTGTGAGTTGTTGATTCGAGACAGGGTGCACTAATTTTGTAGAACTGCATTTACAGTTTAAATAACTTAACTTTAAAAAGTAGATTCCAAATTAAATTACTTTCAGAAAAAATGTGGTTGTTTTTGTAATCTCTTCAGTTTTTATTGCAAAAGTAATTGCATGTTCTATTGAGATTGGAAGTGTTTTTTGTTATGCGGATCCCAGCGACAGTAGTAGGTGATACAGCATTTTCATGGTAATCCATTCTATAGAATATTTACATTCATGAGGAAATACAGATAGCAGTGAAAGCTGAATGGTTTCTTTGTACATTTTATGTTTTCTGTGCAATTCCTCCAGTTCAATATACATTTTGCAGTGTGAGGCACAGAACAGAGATTGGGCATTATTACCCCATCTTAAGGACCAGGTCCTTACATTGTTTAAATTCTTCACATACTGGTAACACATTTCTTCTTTTTCTATGACAAGAATATTGTTTATGGGCTAGGATCACCAGCTTGCTGGCCGAACCAAAGGTGCAATTCCATAGGAAGTTTAGTTTAGTGTAGCTGCATATTTCCACACTCTGCCTTGTGCTAACTCTGTTACTGGGGCAGCTGCTCACTGTTGAGTCAGGGCACTGATCTGTCTAAAACAAACCCAACAGGAAAGAAAAGTTTCCAGCAAGATTGTCTCCTTCAGTTGGCTCACTGGGCAGGCACACTTTAATGACTGTGCTGGCACAAAAGACTATACAGAGAACTATATAAAGGAGGGAGAGGGAGGAAGGATCAAAGGGAGGAGAAGATTTCAACGTAGGAGCCTGGGCCTGGACTGGCCTTAATCCCAAGAGTGTAGGGCAACCTGTTCAATTTGAGTGGCCTGGGTATATGTGTCAAGCCTGGGACTTTCACAAGGATAATTCACGGGGTTATAGAGGCTTTGACAGCTCAAGTGCTGCCAGGCACTGTCTTCAGGATAGTTTATTTATAATGAAAAGTTATCCTCTAGTTCATGGACTATGTAGTTTATTAAAGCAGTTGAAATCCAGTGAGCAGAGGAGCAAAATTACACCAAAGCTGTAATTCTAATTCAACCTTTTGGCAGTTATATAGGTCTGCATTTTGAGCGGCTTCATTTACTATGCAACCATTCAGTGTCTGATTTTTCAGTAGTGGCAAGTATCTACAACTTTATAAATCAGTAACAGCCAATCAGCTGAAAACAGCTATCTCCTGAAAATAAACCAAAGTTTTCAACCAACTGCCTAAAATAAAGGTATCCACAGTTTGGGGTTTTTTTTTTAATTGAAGAACCTCTCCATGGCCATCTGTAAAAATGGAGTAAAAAGGTTAGGTCTCTCTTCTGAAAACAACTGATATCTAAAAGTAAAATGTTTATGATACAAGAACCAAGTATTACACATGCCAGTATAGCAGTCAGTTTTGAAAGCTGGACTCATGGATGCAAAATTAACACTATTTTTTTTGTTTTCCATTATGCAGTTTTCTATACTTAGAATAAGATAGGGCAAGATAGAGCTTTACAAATACATTCTAAATCATTGTATACTGAAGACAGCCTTGACCAAAAATGAAAATCCCTTTAGATCTTAACTTTAATATGCCCTCTCTAATCAGGCATCATGAAATCCAAAATTACCAGATCAACAAGTGAATTGAGATTTTTCAGCTATTTATAATGCAGTAGTGTAATGAACATGATGTACCTGCCCAGTTATTCTTTAAGGGAGATGAGCTCATTTCAAATAGATAACCATCTTTGACTTCTCTTCTGATTCATCACTGACCTGAACTCCATTTGAACCTTGTTAGACACAAAACAAGCAGGATTCCTGGCCTGAGCTATAAAATATAATTAAGCCCTTTTGAAATGATGTGTAAAAGAACATAGCTTTACCCCCACTATAACTACTACCACCACCACAACCAATAAAGTTAAATCAAGCACTGCCTGTAATGGATTAAAATAATAAATGTTCCTGGGTTTTAGTGTTTGAAGTATTTGAAGAAAACAGGCTCCCAGCAGCCAGGACTGCTGAATGCATGGGGACATTTATTAGTGACGAATTCAAGGGTTTGGCCTGTTTAAGATCATTACTTTCTGTTTACCGTGTGTTACACATCTCATGTTTTTACAGAGCCCACATGTGTCCCCCATGTAATGCTGAAAACCTTAATTTCTCTAAAGAATAGTTAATTGGTTATGTGTAAATATTGTTCTCGTGGGGAGAATGAACTATCATAAGATTCAGCTCGACACTAATGGGAAATCCAGTGCGGTCAGAGAATTGTTAACTAAATCTCTCCTGGAAAATTGTCCTTTACTGCATCTCACCATTTGTTTGCTACTGCTCTTTCCAGACTTGAATAAATTGGCTGCCTTTTAAATTAACTATACTATTTCCCCTGAAGTTATTTCCATGGCTTTGTTACACTTTCTTCTCAGAAATTGCTTCATAGAGGTTACCTGTCAACAGAGCACTGTAACTGTAGTATAACTACTCATTGCATGACGTATATGAAGTTTTCTTAAGAGTCATGTAGATAATTATCAATATATTAGAGAAGATAACATACTTGCATATTCAAAGCTTTGGCAACTTTAAACTAGCTCCTGAAGATGCAGGTATGAAGAGTGAATGCTCAAAAGCAAATATTGCAGATCACCTTAGTGACATTAAAGCAGAAAGTAGTAAGGAAAACCACTTGCTAATTAACCTTCAGCACCCAGATAGTATCAGATAGTATCTCTGCTGCCCAGTCATGGAGCCCCATGGGAGATTGTGGACTTGGTCCTTCAGAGATCACCATGGTCCTTTGGGTGGGAATGCCACCTGCCAGCTGCCGCCGTCGGTGCAGACCATATCACTCCCGCCCATCTTGGCCATGTAGAAGAAAACTCTAGGAGCAAACTCTTTTCCCATATTGAAGTTTGCTGATTAAAGTTGTGCTGTGTGTTGTATGAGGTGGCAGAACAGAGAACCAAGCAGGATTTGCAGCTATCTAAGGAAGAGCAAATGCAAAGAGCATCGTAGAAGGAAAAGAACTCCTGCTACATTTCTACTAGTTTCATTTGGAGTTGATTCAACTATCAGTGTTTTAAAATGTTTTTGAAAACAGGATGCTTCATAGTTAATGACATAGTTAATGTCAAAACATTGTCTCTCCCCTTATCTGTGAACCAGGCAAAATAACAGAACTCTTTCTTAACACCTGGTTTGCCTGAACACTGAGTGACTGTTATTGTAAGGCAAGGGTTTTTTTAATGTATTTGCTGCACCTATTACATGCCAGCTCTTATTGTTTCTATACACATGATTGGATTTATGCACAGAGGGCAGTGTAACAAACATGGAACCTCCTATTATTGATTAATGTTAATGTAACTATATTATATGTAAAACCTAATATAACTATGTTTATAACTCAGAGTATTCAGATTCTTGTGAGATGCCTTTGTAAATGTTAGCATCAATCAAGTCTCTACTGACTAAAAAAAGAAAGATTTTACAATATCCAAGGAACTGTAGTCTTTTAGTAAATTCACTTTGCTATTCTGTTGTAATCACCTCCATCTTTAATTTCTGAGCAAGTTAATTTCTTGACATCACCAAGCAAGTGCTAGCTTTTTTTTCGAACCCTCCTATGTTATTGCCAACTGTATAAAAATACCTGTTCCTTTTGAGTGCATGTTTTCATAAAGGTAATCCTTCCAATGGCATGCAGAAGACTGATGTAAGTTATATTTTGCTCAGTTAACATGGCAGCATATTGTAGTGCTATTTGGGGCTGGGTGGAGTCTGAGAATGAAGGGCTGGCAGCATTTTTTTAAACACTGTCCAAAGCAAATGCTTCATATTTATTAGTCTCTTGGAGGAGTATTTTAAAAGTCATGAAGCCATTTGTTCCTAGAAGTAAATTATTGCACGTACTGAAAAGTGTGTTGGTGTTCATGAGCAATAATGCAAACAGAACAAGTTAACTTCTACATATCACAACAATCGTTTATAAAGATATATTGCTTCTGTGTGGTGCCATCTCAAGTTCACTTTAAATGTAGACTTTGATTTAATCTGTTTAAACTGAAGTCGGTATTCTACAATAGAAGTTTGTGAGAGATGCATGAAAGGACTGACTGAGGGGAAGTGTGTGGGAGGGGAAGAAAGCAGAATTATTTTGCATCTTTACCTTTCTGAGATGATTGCTTTAGGCATAGGAAAGCGACTTCACTGACTGAGCATATACTTTCAATGTTAGTATGGCAGTTCAAAATCTTAAGTTAAGGTCCCTTTTAGTGCATACTGGTATTTCTTCACTCATTTCCCTTAGGATTTGAGATTATTTCTTTTCTAACCAACCTTTTAGGATTTCCATAGTAATGGTACCCCACTGAAGCTTCCCTC
>JAOXNG010000012.1:136906456-136922611 GCA_028566535.1 Scolopax minor
ACTGAAGCTTCCCTCAGGCCCAAAGCTCTATTTACTATTGCTGTTTATGGTCTGTGCATACTTAGTTTTCTCCATTTTTTTTCTTCAAGCTTTCTCAAGACATCACTTTGTACAAGTTTGTCTGGATGCTCTCTGCATTATTTTTTTTTTTTATTAAGAGCAAAGTAGATTTTATACTTCATCCCCAAAAGGCAATGTAGATAAAATTTAAAATTGCTAGGAAGGATGAGGATGTAATTCTTGTCTACACAAGAGCAGTCTGCATTGCAGCAAGAAAAAAAAAAATCTCTCATTGAGAGAGATCTATGAACATTTCCTGGTATTTGTAGAACACAGCCCATGAATGTGTCTTGTAATATTTCTTTTATTTAAAGTTTACCAACACTTCCTTATTCTTAATTGTGTCTTCATTTCTCATTGTTTACATGGCATTTGAGAAAGGCACTGCTGATTTTAAACCAGCAGCATTATGTGCTGAATGCTCAGTTTTGTTTCTAAGCCATTGGATATTGTGTTTTCTTTGTACTTTGTGGAAGCTGAGAGGACAACAGAAAAAGACTGCAAAGCATAATCCTTCCAAGTGTAATCCCAGTGAAAGAAAACATAAATAAAACCACTTGTATTCTGCCATTCCTTTTTCCCTTTTGTTATTTCTGCAACTTGGCACGTAATCCAGTAAAAGTATAGAATGTTTCTCTATATTGCAGAATCGTGCAATAGTCACTGAGAATTTCTTCTTTTTAGTATGTATAGTGTAAATAAAATTGAATTTCCAAATATTGCAGTGCCTCTTAAAATAGCTAGATTGAGCATAGCTGGGTGAGTGTGAGCCCTTCCCATAAAAATACATACTCTTCTTGGCTTAAGATTGTATGTGAAGCTGTTTCATTCCACAGTTTACAGACTCAAGTCTGAACCAGTACCAGAAGGAGAGATGTCAGGGTGTGTTGATGTTAGTTTTCTTGATTGTCACTGAAGTTCAGTGTCAAAAATAGACTGAGCAGTTTCTGTCGTATAAACCTGTTATACACGAGATCAGACGCAGGGGTTCAGAAGCCAGCATAAATAACCCAGAGCTACCCAGTTGGTGACAACAGTCCCATTGATTGGCATGGGACAAAGGTTTGCTCAAGCCCTTGATCGTTCTTACTAAACTCCAAACTGCTCAAGGGAGAGATTCTTCTTGTTTGTGGTTCCCACTTGGGTTGAATACAATTCAACACCATTATTGCTATGGAGACTGTTGGACCACCTTCCTATTGGATGCTGGATTAAAAGGAAACAAAAAAAAAAATCAAATATATTTCCTTCCATTGTATAAAATTTTTCTCAGTATTATGAAGTAATAACTCCTAGGATGCAGACAGACTTCTTTCTGGATTCTAAAAGAGATTCATACAAGAAGTTTGACTACCTGTATTCAAAACAGTGAGTTATGTTTTTGTAGGTCTTTTCTACCAGCAAAAGTATGAAAATTTAAAATGGAACTGTACCTTGAAACATCTGTATGTAAGCTTTAGAGGTTTTTTAATCTTTTGCCTTTGTTAAATATCCAGTGTCATTAGAAAAATAAGCTGTGGACTTAATAAGTTATGGTGACATTCAGTATTCAGAGTGTTGAGTCCAAGTTCGAGCACCAGGAAAGGAAAAGTTGACCCAACCTCAGATGTAGTACTTTTCATGTAAATACACAAAAGAAGTACAGAGTTATTAAGTATGGTTTGTTTTATTAAACAGTGATTTGCTGTAAGTTAAATTCACAAGAGATGTGACATTTCTAGATAGTGTTTCGTTCCTGAAAATGTTTGTCTTCTAATGAGAATATATAAATTCTGTCATAAATCTAACGTGCCATTATCCTTTTTATGTTTTATAAAGCTACATAAAGTGCAAATAGTTATGATGTGAAAAGTTTAGATTAAAATATTTTTTAGGTAAATACATGTTACATATTTTGAGTTACAGTAATTGTTTTGATTACTTGAATTGAAACATTACCCTTATTCTCCTGCTAAGCACTCCAAAGTCTAACAAAGCAATGTTTTATAACTAACCTGAACAAAAGCAGAGAGAATTGTTCAAAATAGCTATTTCCTATCAGTTTAAAATATCATCAGGTGAAGCAGCTGTTCTTGTTCTTAATAGACTCTTTTGAAAAAAAATTCATAGTTAAATGAAAAATGTCTCTTCTCATAAACTTTAAAATGCTCACACATGTAAAAAGTCATAATGTTTTGGCAAATAGTTCTTTGTAAGGAATGTGCATGAGACGTACCTGTTCCATAACTGCAACACTGTATAAAGCATGCTCAATAGTGTCAGAAGAGCAAGCTAAAAAAAAATAAATCACAAGTCCAATTATCTACACAAGTATTTCTATGAAGTCGGTGGGACTACTTGTGTGGCTTGCAGGCTCATGGTAAAGTGAATTCAGGAAATAAGCCCATAAATGTTGGGAGAATAACAACAAGTGGGATTAATTGTCTCTCTCTCTTTTTAGGAGTCCATGGATCATCTTTTGTCCTTGACATAAAGGATTTCCTACTTAAAACAAGTCTCAAAGAAAGAGCCAGATCTCTGATGGGCCCTTTTTGCTGCTCTGTTAATGTGGAAGCCAAGTGGTGTAAGCACAGTGGTGATCCTGGCCCAGAGCAATCTATTCCAAAAATATACATCGATTTGAGAGGAGGACTGCTGCAGGTCTGTATAAGATAGTTAGGCTTCTGTTATTGAGCTGGACTGGATTTGGGTGATTGAGATTTCATAAATAAATTGCGAGAAAACTGTAAAGCTTTGCAGTCTACAACAGTTCATTGAGTTGGGGGGTTTCACTTGTTTGTTTTGGGTGGTTTTTATTTTACCTTTTAAAATAAGTATCTAGTCTTTTCACGTAAAACTGTTGATTGAAAAATTGTGTGCAGTGTTTTGTTTGTTTTGTTTTTAATACTGCTTAAGCCATGTATTATAGCTGTATGTGTGTGTTCCCTTAAAACTACTGGATCAAATTACTAACACTTAATATCTAGGACCCTGTTCTGATGTGTGTGTGTTTGTCCATGAGCTGTGTGTCTGTAATGCCTAGGGGTACCTTGAAGAAATACATATCCTTTCCGTTTAAACTTACACCACCAGTTTCTCAGGGGAGTAATTATAAACTGTTGTTTGTAGCAATTAATACTCAGTTTTCCATGCTATCCTCTCCTTTTTGGAAGTGCCCACAACTTGAAACCAGTCCAAGAAGCATGGGAGTTCTTGAAATGAAAAATAGATTCTGTGAGGCTTAAACTAGTGGGCTTTAAGATATGTCTTGTTTTAATTATTTTTATTGTAGTATCTATACACACCAAATGTTTTAAAATAAATATATAAATCAAGCATATAAAACACAAAAAGGAAATTTTGACATTTAGTTGTATCATTACATCTTTTCCCAGAATCAGCATTAGAAGTTCTTAAAGCCACAGAACTGGGAATAGGGCTAATTGGATAATATGAATTTAAAAATACGTATCTCTTAATGAATACATAAAGTCAGTTTGTTTCTCTGCTTCTTTTTTATTTGTTATTCACAGGTACTTGGCTGAGTACTTCTACATAATAATAAACAGTGGGAAGGAAGGTTCCTCAAAACTTTGGGGTTTTGACAAGGACCAGAAAAATATCTATAAATTTGAGAAAGCCATATATTATTAGAGCATACACTGGGATAACTAGATTTTGCAGAAAACAATTAAGTATTTGGTCTGGCAGAAGAGATTTGAGAATGCTGACAAGAGCATTAGCAATTCTGTCTCAAATTAATTTATTTATGGCTAATGATTTTACCAGCTCTAAACGTGACCTCAGAGTATACCACTGTTAATTTGTATTGCAGCAGAGCCTTAGAGAGCCTCTGTGAAACTGGTGTCCCATCTGTGAAAATTGTAGTAGGAGTTCCATACTCTGGAGTTCCAGCTGCCTAAAAATAAAATAAATAAAAGGGTGGGGGAAAGCATTCCTCCCTCCTCTGTCAGTGGGGGACTGAGACCCCTGGGATGGGCTTAGGTGACACCTCCTTTGAGGTGGTGCTAGATCAAGTGTGGGGCCCTGAGGCCAGAGGTACTCTAGAAACTGCTCTTACTTAACGAGATGACCTGGGGACTATAGGACTAGCTGCAGACATGTTTCAAGACAGTCTTGGTTTATTCCATGGGCTTACATATAGATGCAAGAGAAGGAAAAGCTACCTTTTTGACAGCTACTCCTTTTGGGTATCTTCTGGTTTTCATATTTGAAAATTAGTATTTCACGGTGGAAAAATTTGCACTACTTGTTATGTGCACACCTGACTTGTTTGCTTTACTCCTACCCTTACCATGGACTTTTAAGTTATTGTCTGGTGATTTTGATTTCATCCCACACTGGTTCTAAGTCTTAATTTTCATTAATTGCTAGTTGATTCCTTGTCTTCCATTTTATTTCTGGGCCCACTTCTGCACATGAAGACTAAAAAACATGATTCTCTCAAACAGGAGTTTGATTTGAGAAAAGCAGTGCTGCTTGTCAAAGCCAGGAGAGAGGAACTTGCCTTTTATTTTGCTGTGACGTGTATGAATCTTCTGGACTTTGAATGCCAGTTTTTCTTAAATATTTTTCTAATTTTCTGTTTTAAACTTTAAAACATCAAATTTTTAAACCTCACACGGAATTTAGAGCACATCCAATTCATATTCTGTGTATACTTAATATTTGTGCTTGAGATCATCTTTCATATGTCTTTCTAGCGATTTTCTTAAAATGTGTTTTTAATGCATTCCAGAATTCCACTTCTGGAGCACCACACTCTTTGAACAGTTCAAACTTTGCATCTTTAAGGGTTTTTTTGTCATATCTTAAACTGCAAAACTGTGACTTTCCTAGCATTAGGTTTTCTGCTCAGCTGTAAGTCCTTGCGTATTTTCAAGTTCTGTGCTCTTCCAGGCAGCATCAGTATCAATTGTAAGTGGTAAGAACTAATGCTTTATTTCGAATGATGAGAAAAATTAATTTGCCAAATGGTTTTATAGAGATTTCTTGTTGCTCCTGTTCTTTATTTTCACACCTTGCAAGCACTTAAGGTATAAGTAGAGTGGGCTGGAAGCTGTATAAAGTTCTTATTGGTTCGGGGAGCTTTATTCTGTCAAAAAAGACTCAGTGTTTGCTTGTAATTGTTTTGTCTTTTCTCTTTCTTTTTCTTTCCTTCCTTTTTTTTAATTTTTTAACAGATTTTCTGGGGTCAAGAGCATTTGAACTGTTTAGTTCTTCTCCAGGAGCTTCTGTGGCAGTACCTCACTAAAAAGGGGAGTGTAGAGACATTGGTATCTGAACATACACACCCCACTTGTTTTTCTATGGAAAGGAATCAGGCCTCCAAAACTGAGCATACCTCAGATGATCTGAGAACAGGCCTGTTCCAATATATACAGGATGCAGGTAAGAAGAATATTGTTGCTTCCTTCTTTTTTCTTTTTTCTTTTTTCTTTACAGTTATAAAGTAAATACAGTAGTAACCAGTAACCTATTAAAAAGATTACTTGCTTCTTACAATGAATACTTGATTTATTTTTTTTTGAAAGGCAGTTGAAAAGCCATCTGCTAGAATGAAAAAAAAAACTTTTTAAATTTCTTTCCATTAAGCTGCAATCTTTTAAAAGTCAGGGAAATTGCTTTATTTTCTCTCCTTTTGATCCTGAGGGGTTTATTTTTAACTACTTTGGTCTCATAAACCAGCATGTTTCTTTATAGAAATGATATAACAGATTATAGCTTTCTTTCATTTGACAGAAGCACAAAAACTGCCCAATGCCTATGAAGTTGTCTTTTACAATGAAACTGAGGATAGCCCAGGAATGATGTTGTGGAGATATCCAGAACCCAGAGTGCTCACTCTTGTAAGAATTAACCCTGTTCCTTTTAATACCACTGAAGACCCAGATATTAGTACTGCTGACCTTGGAGATGTTCTTCAGGTGGGTAATGAGACTTTTCTATTTCCATTAACAAAAGAAAATGTTAGTGATGTAAAGAGAATGTTTTCAAACTTAGGTTTATTAAAAATGAGCACAAAACAAATGTCAGGAGCTCTCTAAAATCAATACGAGGTTAATTCCACAGCTTGAGCACATTTTTAGTTTTAAAACTATTTTTACAAACATTTTAACCGCTTACCTGTAAAGTTTGTCCATGACAGAATAAGCTATAGCCAAATTTATATTGGGCTATACACTTCTGGTGGGTATACGCTTCTGGTTTGCAAGAATGCTGGATTTTTATTCCATGTTTCTGTATTTTGTCCATCAGTCTTTGCTTAAAGACTTACTTTGATTTGAAGCTGAGACATATGAGAAAACACCTGGTCTCAGATTGCCAAGATTCAGTGGTATCATTAAAATCTCCAATCTGGCCATCCTCGTCAGTGTTGGCAATGGCTCTGCTTCTTCTGGTACAATCCACAGGGTAGAGAGAAAGGAACCATTTTCTCTTGTTTTGCTTTGAGAGGGTTGAGGTGGGCCATCCAGTTTGTGTGACATCATGGAACTGCCCTTCAAAGGAGGGCTGAGTGCTGCAGCTGTGTGGCTCTGTGCCCCAAAAATAGACCATACCTCACGATTACACTGATTGCTAGCTCTCAGAATTTTTGCTTTCTCAAGTATACAATCAGGTGGTTCCATTCTCTCCTGTCCAGTATAATTCATTTTTATAAATTCGCTAACTCCTTGCATACCTATTTGGATATTTGCTCAGTTTTAATTTTGTTAATGTAATTTTCTTCTCTGTATTACAAATCGGATCTGTCATTTTTTTTAATCCAAATCCACTTGTTATTCAGAATGGTGGTGTAACTCCGGTGAAATAAATATCTCCCAGTTCTTCCTATTTGATCAGAAATGTTGACTTATATTTCATTATTGCTGTAACTTTAAAAATTGCTTTTAAAATTGAATTATGCACCAATATGCTTTGAATTATGGGTAAGTAGGGTAATCTTCCTCAGATAAATGGTATAATGTTATTACTGTGCACATACTGTTAGTGAGATCATATAAGTGTCCTGCCAATTTCTTTGCCCTCTAGACAGTCAAATGTCAGCTCCTTTCAGTTATATGAAAATTAAAATGAAATGGAAAAAAATCAGCTCCCCTTGGCATGAGGTTTGAATCAAAGATCAAAATTGTGTTATTGTGACCCTATTAGGTCACTATGGAAGCCAGTGATTTGCCTTCTTTCAGATGGTATTTTCAGAGCATAGCACACCAAGGTTTTGGTATAATTGCATTAAGCTCCCATTATAGATAACAGACATCAGGAACGTAATGTATGTGCTTGGGAATTAATATGACCCTGAACAGGGGGAATATCGATGGTTCTTCAAGTGGGTATACACATGTAGACATCTAGTAGCACACACATTCTTCTGCTTTGTGCTTCCATGCTACATTCTAGAGAAAAGAAGTAGTTGCAATCCTCTTTTGTTTCTCTTGAGATTGCCTCGAACAGTCAGATAGAAACTGGGAAGCACTCAGCTACTAGTGGTCAGATTCTGTCAGCTTCCACTGGTCTTCATGAAATTCTTCAGATTTGCATTTAATCTTACACATTGACCACAGAGAACTGTTTCTATCAGTCGTCTTTAGGTTTGTGGTCAAGCACCCCTTTATAGCTTCCCTCCATGATGCTTTTTACTGTGACACACTCTCATCTCAAGGTCTGTCAACTTTATGATTAATTAATTCTTAGTAAGTCCTATATTACTATCTTGGGCTTTCAATTACAGGGGAGGAGATGAAAGATATCATCCAAATTAGAGGACATCTATTCAAAAAACTGTGCTCTTGGGCACATGAAGTGCAGAAAAGCCTACAAGAGGATCCACATTTTGGTAGTGGGCCATTAATTGTGGCAGTAATTGTTGCCTGGCTCTAGGTGGTGATTTATCACATTCTTCAGAGATGGCCATGCACCCACACAGAGCAGCTCTGCACAATATAGATAAACAGCCATTTTAAACATAGACAATAGGGGTTTTTTATTAGTCTGACATATCTATGTGGGTGGAATAAGTAATACAGAGTAATTTTACACATTTTTTAGATAAACTGGATTTACAGAATACTCATCTCAAACTTTAGTTTCTCATTTAAATTAATCATAAGGCCTTTCATCATCTCCATTTTTTTCCCGTATGGATATATGTCTGTTTCTTAACATAGTGCGCATTTAGTGCATATGGAAAATTCACCAAAAAAAAAAAAGAAGAAAAAAGACAAAACAACACTTCTATTTTATTCACTTCCTAACATGAAACATTAAAGGAACATCTGCAAGCCAAAGACTTCAGGTTTTTTGAAAAAATAATCTAAATTTAAAGACTATAATGAGATAAATATATTAAACATATACTTTAAAAACTCTCCCAGGACTGTGTATATTTTCAAATTCTAGAAGGACCCATAATGTCACCAGCTGTGCTAGCAGTCTCCCTTAATCCTTTACTTCACATATACCCAGACAAAGGTGCACTTCTGTAGTTTGTCTTGAACTAAAACTTTGCCAGTTGAATGTTCTTTCTTTCCAAGTAAGTTGGTGTGACATTTCATCTGTCTTTCTATCTTTGCTAAAATTCTTTTGGCATATCGTTTTAATCATAGGTAGACTTTTTGGTTTTATAGCTATTCTTCAAATTCATGGAACTTGCAAAAGCTTCACCATAAAGAGAATTTTTCTAGATATTGAAGTTGTGTGTCATCTGCTGCAGCCAAAGAATAAACAAACAGCTTCAGATTGTAAGAGTTTATATAAGTATATTGTTTCTGTAAAATCTTACCTTGCTGCTATTTCTAATTTTCCCAAGAGCTTATTTTTTTGTACTTGGGTGTTGTAAAAGTAAGCTTTTTCACTGGTCAAGTTTCTAATTCTTTATTTTTTTACAATCCAAACATTATTACTTTTATTTGTGGAGGAACAAGGAAGAAGTGATGTTTCTACCATGGCATAGCATGTTGCATTTTCTTTAGCAAGTTTAAATAGAAGTTTGAACTATTTGCATGAAGGAAGTGAGAAAAAATCCTAGATACACTAGGATTACATCTAGGAAACATCCTAGGATACATCTAGGAAAAAATCCTAGATGCAAGAAATTGCATCAGGATTGTATTTCTTTTGTGAGATTGAGAGTATCTAAAGTTGTTGTTCTTCCTGTTTACCAGACATCACAGCCCCTTTTTATTTAATTTTTAATCCCTCAATGTTCCATTCTCAAATGCTAAAAATGTTCTTTGGCACTATGTTATTTACTGTTCTTTCAGATAACTAGTATTTCATGAAAGACCTTTAGACCTCCCTGGTATCTTTTTTAAGCAATTCCTGTTCAGCAACATACAGTGTTTCTTATCATCAGGTACTGAAGCCACTGTCTTGCATAACTTCTACCCTTTTTTGACCTGGAGACCTATTCTTATTTTACTCCTGTTGTGTCTACATGACTGCCGAGATCTTTTCTGGATATACCTTCTCAAGATCGTTTTAAAGTCTATATAGTATTATTCGCAAGTTCTCACTAATGAAGAAAGTGCATATACAGGTATTGGTTTTGGAACACAAAATCAGTGTCAAAAATCAATTTGCCACTTTGTTTACAAGTGTTTTCGGTGCAACTTTGTACAGCTAACTTAAAAAAAAAATTAGGATTCCATATCAAGAGAGGTACGCACTATGGATGTAGAATATTCCTCTGTTCTTTTATACTGAACATATTTCTAGTTCCTTGGTCAAAACTATTGACTCTTGACTGTTCTATCAGCTTCTGTTTCATTTCTGCTAATGGTTCTATTTTTTCCATGTTGTGAGATTTTTTGATTGGTGTTTAGAAAGCTCTAGATACAGCTAAACATCATAGTAACAGTCAATGTGAGATGAAGGAATGCACACACGAGCAGTAGAATCATGTTCTCGTAAGAAAAAAAGTAAATGGGCTATGTCTTGTCGAAGTAATGTGATAAATATTGCTCTAATGTATAAAAGGAATCTATGGAAAAGACCTTCAGGCAGCAACCCAAATGTTGGTAAGGGCATACCCTTTTGATCTTTACTATTGCTGAGATTATTTTTTGAATACACGGAGAAAAGAAAGCATATTCCATCAATAACTTCACTTAAGGCAGTGTATGTTTCATAAGAGTGAAGTTAATCCCAGCACTGACTCCATCTAATGTCATGTAAACCAGGGTAATCCATTACTGCCCAAATCAGCAAGGGCAAAGGGTAGAATGGTGTTGATGTGAGAATCATATTCACACCTCAGGAGCAGAGGAAACTCCAAACTTGGAAAAGTTTCACAAAATTAATTCAAAAGATAACAAGCAAGTAAGTAGCAATGCCATTACTTAAATTGGGACAAAATATTGAAGATTGACATTGGTAGATCAAAAAGCGAGATTTTCTCAGTTACAACAGGTGAAACATTTAAATCTTTCAAGTAGTTTGATGGTAAGAAGAAAGTCTTGTATTTGAAGATATGTGGGCAAGCAACTTTAAAAGCCTATTTTATTATGTACTTAAAGAAAACATGTACACAAAAACAGAGAGATAAAGCCTACCGCTCTGCCTCCACAATAGTTGATGTTAACATTTAGGACACTCTCTTGTGTAGATAATTTCTATAGTAAAAATTGTGCAGACGTTTATAGATCTGTCTCAGCAAGTATTCAGATGTGAAGACTTAAGGTATGCCTCAGTTTCCCAGTTTAACATTAAACTGTGTTCTACGAGGCAACCAGCTCATCATTATAGAGCAACAGGTCTTTTATTTGCTCTATGACATTTTTGTTCATAGCAGTTGAAGGTGGAATCTGTTGATGGAGATGATTCTCATTCTTGTCCATTATATGTCTTCCATGAGGATTTGAAGCATGGTAATAGACTTCAAGCAGAATATATTTTATAAGGTATATAAAATGTTTCCTGTAGGGATATCAGAGTGGTAGAAGATACATGAGCAACTCAGGAGCAAAAGCATGCTAGACAGTCAAAATTGCAGAGGAAGGGCTTCATAATCTCTCTCCTCATCTCCCAAATGATGAGACCATCAGCTTGAGCTGGTTACAAGGACAGCTGAAAGAGAATTTACAGTTATTTCCTCCATCCTGATTGTTCCGGTTGCTTTGGAAATATGCCATTAGGAAGAAAGGAGTAAGAGTAATTTCTAATTCCAGACAATAGTTTATGGTTATGCAGATAATGCCACTGTTCCAGAATATAAATGATAATTGAAGAATAGATTCCACACCATAACAAGGAGCTGTATTTCAGAGCTGTTACGTAGTGCTAAATTCAACCATGCTTGTACAGTTCCTTGCATCTATCAGGTTGCAGCAGTTGAGAAAGGATAAGTGTTCTTCATTTCTGTGGTATTCTTACAATTTGAAGGAGGAAATTGTAGGGAAAAAAATGTTAGTTTTTCAGCAGTGACCTTTGAATTGTACAGATACAATGGGAGTTAGCTACATTTAGGCATTTAAGCTCAAAGAAAGTGCTGCTGGATGTCTGTGCTGTGAGGCTTAAAACTGTGCTTGCACTATGCTTCTAGATTCCCAGTCTTCCTGTGTCCTACTGCAGTCTTGTGAATCTCAGATTTATGTATGTCTTTGCCTCTGATTAACCTATGTTGTTTTACTTTTCTGGTTTCATCTGGACCACATTTCTATATCATTTTTCTTTATCAAGAACAAGGTTAACAGGTTTGGATTGGCAGGGGAGAAAGCAAAGACTGAGGGGGGCTCAGCAAAATAGGAAAGCAATGTGCATGCCATCAAGGAAGTATTCTGCTTTTCTGTGCAAGCAGGTGAACAGGACGTACAAGTGATTTCCTGTACAGCTGGAGGCCTCTTTTAGCTAGGGAACTTTTCACAGAGATGTTCAGTGTTTGCCATTTTGCCATTGTAGAGTTATCTTTCTAATAAGGAGTATTGCTGGCACTGCTCCATATCTCAAAAAGCTATGTATTGTCACAAGAGCATTTACACAAGTGGCCATGGATTTAAAAGGTGGAGAAAAACAGATTTGTCTAATCAAAGTGGTCATATAATGTGTAATACTCCAAATTCTGAGCTCTGATTTATTTAAGCTGCATCACCAATACAGACTTAAAATTCTTTCTCCAGGATTGTCATCCAGTGAGAGATACAAGCTGTTAAAGCTTAGAAGACAAAAGGAGAATAATCTATGGCATTTGTTCATTTCTCCATGTGAAGTTAAAATATCTACAGAGCTATAGCCTGTAGATTTTTTTTTGTAGGTTTTGTGTTTGAGGATGTTTCCCTTGCATACCTGCCAGGATTCCTATTGCATGCAAGTATAGTCAGCATTATAACAGCTGATGAAAAGATGAATGTGTGCTGAGGTCTCCTTTTTTGGCCTTTCTTCTTTATACTGTCTCCTAATAAACAGAGCACTTATTCCTGGTTTAGAAAAGGGTTGATTAAATTAGCCAGATCTCAAGGTCTATTGGAGAAAATAAGAGCAGTGAGTATAGTTCTGAGATTCCAAGGGTTTAACAGATTCAATAAAGAGGTAAATGAAACCACTCTGGTAAAATTCACTGAGAGCATTTGCTGAGATGGTGAAATCTCTTTTAGGAAAAGAGATTCTTTAGGAGAAAGTATTTCCAACTTCCAAAGGCTAGGATTCAGTAAATTGTCTGTTGCATTGCCTTACATGCTCACACTATTTAAATAAAGCATTTGCAAACTCTGCAGTCTGAAATCAGATTTTTTTTGACACTGTCAGCCAATAAATAGTCATTTTCTAACACCTTCTGGTTGTTTAAACAGTGGCTTAAGGAAGTATGAGCTTAAGAATGACTGACATTAGACCTACTGTAAGTCATTATTTCAGGAAAGATTTGACATGACAGTCAACAGGAAAAGAATTATGATCAATGTCAAAGACATTCATTTTTCCTTTTAGCAGAGAATACCTCATTTTTGGCTGGCTCTGCTTCCTTTTTACTTTCATTCCCTGTTGGGGCTACAGTGTTCAGCTGGGCATTTGAGAGTCTGGGAAAAGAGCTTTTTGGGAAACCACAAATTTTATTCATGTTTGATTTATTTCTTACATTCCCAAAGCAACGACTATTTTGGAAATCCAGATGATTTGTGTGTGACAGGTTAGTGATTTAAGTTTGTAGTATTATTAGATAATAAGCTGTAAAGTTCAACCATGCTTATCGATAAACCTGTCGGTTTGGTTTTTTGAATCCACTGCTTTGTATTTCAGTACTATCTTCAAATATTCAGGCTTTTTAGATGGATGGTGAAATAATTTGTCTAGCTGTTGTGTACTGCTCAGAAGGCAAATTTGGTGCTGTCTGGGATTCTGCTTTTTAAAAACTTAACGTTGCTTGATAATTCTGTCTTGATATTCAGAATTACTGTACTAGTCATGCTATACATAGACCGTATGTGGTGTTTTTGTGATCTCTATACTGTATGAAGAGTTGCAACAAGCTTGAAATGAAACAATACAGTATAACTATTGAGCATATCTGATAATAATCTAGAACTGTGACGAATGCCTTTTTTTCTAATGGAGGAAACTGTCAGTAGAAGCAGCGTTTGCATCCCTGCCTGTGTGCAGAAATGGTCATCATGTGAACAACTGGTCTGTTTAAGAGGGCTGAAGGCTTGCTTTTAGCCTGAGCCACTTACACATCAGATAATCTGGACATGAGCAAGTTTTATGATGCTGGGCAGAATTTTGCACATGTTTTTGAAAACTAAGATTCTCTGATGATTACTGATAAGTATTGTCTTCATTTTCTTGCAAGGAAGGAAATAGAGGCTAAAGGAGTAGAAGTGCTACACAGTGAGTCTTAAGCAGATGTTGCAACAGAGCCCATTCTCTTTAGGAATTCCAGCTTTAAACATTATTCGTGAACTTCCTTTCCTGAGAGTAGGATTATCTCAGACTTTACTATTTTGTTTCTGTATTTTATGTGTATAATCTTAATTATTTTGCTGTGTGATCTTAGTGTTCACTGCATTGAGATGAGACTCTATCGTTTGGCCTACAGTTTCTGTGCAGTCTGCAGGGAGTTAAGCGTAACTTGTTGGGAATGTTAATGGAAGTTGTGCATAATTTGCCTGTGCATCGCACTGAAATTTACCCTTTGGGGTTACTGAGCCAGTGAAAATTCTACCGGGTGCCAGAGGACTGACGAAACCATCAGATTATCTTAATGACAGATTTATACTCTCCTCGTGTTCTGTACTTTTCAGATTTTGCAACTGTGATTTATGAAACTTTGCAAACCAAAGTCCTTCCTTCTGTGGTACTTCTTATAGGAATTGGGCTTTACTGTGGTGAGAATATGTGGTCAAAATAGCCCATATACTGAAACTTATGCAGTAGTTTATATATTAATAGACTGCTACCCTTGATCCCAGAGGTGACTACATTTCAACAGCATAGTGCTTATAATGTTAATAAATACTGAAGCTTAGAAAATGAAGTCTTAAACAAAATGTAAAAGATTGTTCCTGCATCAGAAAAGGAGAGTAAATATTGCAAGAAGTAGGCAAGTCCCTAATATACCCTCCTATCTATATACTTTTGTTTCTCAATACTCACAACAATACATTAAGACACTAATAAATTAAATTAAATACTCTTGCTGTTAGAGGAGCAAGTGATCTTCACATAAAATCAGTCCCAAGATGAATGACAGTTAGTAATAAAAAAAAGGTTTGATACTTAATAGTACATACATTTTCCTTTTTAAAAAGTCCCGTGGAAATCTTCTCAGTTGTAGCATAGTGCTATTCTGTGCTTTCTTAACAAAAGCTGTTAGTGTGTTTAGTGTAGCTTTTCCATAATGAAAAAAGCCAGTATCTGTGACAGATTACATTACTATACACACCTGCATTTGCTCTGAACCTGCTAGCCTGATAAATTGATAAGATAAGTTGGTCACATGTTGTTTTAAAAAGCCAAAGAACATAGTTTCTAATAAAAGAATGCTACATATTTCTTCTAAAAGGTTAAAAAGCATTTCTCAGGGCTCTTAAATTACCATATTCTGATACCAAGGGAAAATAAAACCTGGGCTTAGAGTCTTGTTTGTACTTAGAGGGCTTTCCGGACAGGAAGGCAATCTTGATGCAATTCAGTAAGCCACAATACCAGTGGGGCATTACAGGTGAAAAATTTGCAGCTGTACCCCTCACCACAATGTATTACAACTGTACAGTGGAATATTTCCTGTACAGAAATAGGGCTTGGTTAACTTTGTTTCCCAAGAGTAGATCACATTAAAATGTTATAAAATCATGATTTCCTGCATTTGAATACTTGTGGTTTCTCAACTGGTTCCAATATTACAAAGGGTTTTTTATAGCTTCTATTAGTTGAAGATGTATAGAAGCTTTTTTCCAGTCAGCTAAAAGGCAGTTATGTATTTTTAAAGAACAATTTCTCTCAGAAGGCAGGAGCTTTCTTTCACATCTCTTTCTTATAACTCTATTTAATATTTAATTTTTAAAAACTGCAGAACAGATGTAAATTTAAATAAAATTAAATAAATATGCTAATAGGATCATAAATAAATTTGTTAAATGGAGTTGAAAGAGCTGAGGTATATGTTATTACTCAGAAAGCAAAATAGTAGTTATTTTCATTGTTCAGCCAAAGACCTCAGGATGGATAGGGGAAAAAATTAAATTAAGCAGATACTGCATATTCAATTTTAAAGTGAGTCTTTATAGTTTAAAAGTTCTAGCTTTAGGACAAAATTTGTTATAAACTAAATTCAAAGAGAAATAAAACAAATTCTGTGAAGAAATTTTATATGGGATAATTTTGAAAAACTTTGCCAGTTGTGGTTTGTTGTTATTTCTGCATGTTGAAAATTGAGAGTGCACCATAGTGGAATAGCTGCCCAAATTATTGGGGTACATAATATATCAAAATGGTGTCAAAGTACGGAAAACCATAATAAAAATACAAAGGAGATTGAGCCAAGGGACAGCAAATACTTTGTACAGATAGAACATTTTTAATCTTAGTACTACTGCTAATCCTAATACTACTAATACTGGCTATATTTTTACCTCACTGTAAACCACTACATCTTTGGTTTTGGTG
>JAOXNG010000012.1:136925018-136935793 GCA_028566535.1 Scolopax minor
CCCTGTACACAAACAGGGTTTGTGTTTGTGTTCCTGCAAAAGGGAACTTGGAAATTCTTGGATAAATCTGAACCCACAGTTAAATGTTTTTGCACACCTAATGACAAGGGCTGTACAGCAGCGCTTCTTTTTGCATTTTACAGGTGAATAAAATAATGGAAATTCAAACTTTCTTTGAGAGCTAGGAAAAAAGACAAAAACTTCTGGAGAAGTGTCTGTTGAAGTAGCATGCTTATTGTTAGCAAAGTTTGTGGTTAGATACACTTCATTACTGTTTAGTTTTATAGGAACAGCACATGTGGTCACTTTTTCTGAGAGGTAACAATTATCTGAATTACAGCTTAGGTTTTATTCAAATATTTTAAGGTAAAAGAACCATATGTAATTCTACATATGGGGGATTTTTTGTTGCAGCTAATTCACTTATTCCCACTGCCTATGACTCAGTTCTGGCATTATAGCCCATTTCCAGGTTTTAACAACTATTATTTTTGGCAACTAATATTGCTAAAAGCTACCATCTTTCCTTAAGTTTGCCCAGATCAGGCATTAGTAATAAACCCCCTACAACAAATAAAGCTAGATATGTAGGAATCAAAAATTCTAAGTCAACTAAGCCTTTTGCAAGCTTCAAACTAGAAAACTTACAGTTTGGGCAGTCCCAAACATGAGCTATATTTTGTATAGGCAATCACATAAAGAATGTCTTTGACTTTTTACTTCTCATGTGCAGGTGGTGTCTTGAAACAAACTGTCTCTTGCTCTGGTAGATTTCTTAACTTATTACAACACAGCTAGGAAAAAAATTCCTGACCAAAAAATAAAGAGAAATAATCTTTTCAATGTGTGTACCAGCCTGCTTAAATTGTTGGTGATACGTTCTTTCTGGAAACACATACTGCTGAGCCCAGTGTACCTATTTATTCTTTTTATTTTTTTTAAACAATATTTATGAAATCTGGTTTGGGTTTTTTTTTTAAGTTTTGCTCTGCCTTTATTTTCAGTCTTTATTTTCCAATCACTCCATATTACTTTCCTCTAGCCTTACTGAGGAAAGTAATGCATAGTTTTACATACATAATCAGGAAAGTTACATAGATTTAGGTTTTTCTTATTGTAGTGCCACTTCTGAAATTCCTTTATTGTGCTCTTTTACTTGTTCTTTCAGCTCATTAATTGCAGTGGGAATAGAATTCATCACCTTCCTTAGCCTCTTTTAAAATGCCCAGCATGTGCCACTCTGATCCAATTTTGCAAGAAGCTCATTAGGGAGACTTGCATATTAAAAAAAAAAAATGAAAAAGAAAAACTTTTGTTGTGACATGTAATCTAACAAAAAAAAATCCTAAATAATAGGATACCTTTATGAGACTTTTGTTGCATACACATAACTCAGCAACACTGACAAGAAAAGATAGGAAATAGAAAGCACAAAACCAAACCACATATTCAAATATATTGAAACAGATTCCTAAAAAATCTCATGGTATTTTGGGGATTAAGATTTAAAGATATGCAGAAATAAATTCTGCTGTATGTAGAATTACCTGTCCAACCATGAAAGGTTGCAACATTTTTTCAAAAAGTATACAGATTCTGTTGTAATTAGATAATTCCAAGATTTTATGCTGTAGGAAATATGCCAAGTATCACAATATTTTAAATAAAATCAAATGTTTATCACCAATGGAGACTCTGGAGGTTTAGAAATTAAGTATGTGAGTGTGAATGACTCCACAGTGTAGTATGAAAGCTAGTAAATGATGGTTGCTGTTTTGTTTTCATCATTAATGTAGGGGAATTCTTTGGATATATCCACAATTGAAAGGTAGGAATATTGCTGTGGCATTCTAATTTTGAGTGTTTGTCCACTACAGACATTAAAGGTTAAAATAATTCAGCAATGAGAAGTTTTGAAGAAATCTAAAACTCTATAGTGACACTGAGAGCAAAAAAAATAGACGTAGTGTGAGTTTGAAATATGGCTACGAACCCATAATGTGATATTTTCTATTGCTGTTGTGCACAGTAACATTATAGAGTTAGCAACACAGAACCAAGCCCAGCTCCAGCTTACTCCCAGCAGGGTAATGCTTGTTACTATCTCCTTATTAACAAATCAAGCTGTCCTCAAACCATCCGACCTTTTCTGTTCTATGTTTTTCTAACATAGAGCAACTCAGTTTTGACCCATAGCTGCCATAGACCTTTTCTTCTATTAACTGTTTCTCTCCAGTGGTGTGTGGGTAGAGAAATCACATTCCTTTTGCTTTACTTCTTTTGGTCTTCAAATCTGCACAGACACCAGTGTGACTTAAGGAGGTTTTAACATGAAGAATCAGAAATGAGTGACGTATTCCAGTTGAGGCCCCACTGGTGCCCTATAGAAGTCGATTAATATTTGTCCCTTGCTTTTGGAAATACATCACTTGATGTTTCTCAGGGTGGCATTTATTTTTTCAAGGCATCATCATACTGTCTCATAATTTTCCAGGTGACCTTTATATCTTCACCATTTCCAATTGAATATGCAAACAAATGTATGTCTTTATGTATATGAAATGTGCTTTTTGATGTTAAATCAATTAATTTTCTCAGACTCTAGTCTTTGAAATTAAATCAGCACTCCTGATTGATATTGTTATCCTACTTTGTTATATACGTTACTGGCATCAGGGTTTTGCTGGCAGGTATCAGATACTTTTTTTTCCCTCTGTCCTGACCTAACATAATTTTAGTGACTGTGGTTGCATTTTTCAGTCTTCAGGTATCATTGTGACTTGAAAGATGTAGTAAAAATCCATGTGTCAGGTAGCTCCACATGTTTATTTTTTTAGAATTCCGTGGTGATTATTTATGTTCCCTTGCCCTCCCAAGCGTGAACTACTGAGCTCCCTTGAGTAGCTCCCTCAGCTCCTGAATTTTCTTTAACCTTCATTCCTGTTAATTAATCAGCCTGTTGTCACCTGCATGTGCATTATAGGCCTTACTGAGTAACATGGAAGAGTGCGTATGGAGTTTTTTTTAGAACTGTGCCTAGATTTACTTGCATCTCTACCCCATTCTTACTTTTTTCCTGGTTATTTATATATGTACTTGTGTACACAGACAGGGATAAAAAAGGTAATAGAAAATATATATGCATTTTTGTTTACGATTTGCTTTGTGTCAACTTGACTGTTATTGGTTTTTGAGCATGTACAAGTACTGTAACTGTGGATTTCTGTATCTTAATTCTAAAATCTTCATTATCTTACTGAGTTTGCATTTGTTTTAAATTCATATTCTCATTCACTTTCATGCTATTACCCACCCCACCCCAAAAAAGGAGGCCTAAGACATACTCCTTTAAAATATATGCTTTTATTAAAAACTTGTTTTCTATTGTCTGTTGAAGTGTCTCTAGTAATATCCTCACCAATTCAGTGATGCATCCAGGAATAATCCAAAGGGGTTATTTACAGTCTTAAAATTAGAGGTGTGATTAAACAGAAGCCATTATGTATTTATTGGGTTTGGATTCTCAAAATCACAGAGTTATGTAAATAGATCGTGTAATTACAAATACTTCACGATTTATCCCAGGATTTTTATTCATATGTTGGCCCACCACAAGGCATTGTGTTGCCTCTCATCATTTTTACTCTACATCTTTGATTATTTTAATATGACAATGAATGGATAATTAATAAATTGATATTTTGTTATGTAAAAGGCAAAAAGAGCTAGTTAAAAAAAAACAATAATGATTAGAACAACCTTGATACCATGATGTGATAAAATTTGATGGAATTTTTGGCTGCATAGTACAAATAATGATTAGTTGAATTGTCATTATTATTGGGGAACAAGTAGCTATTTCTGTACCTAGTGAGAGAAAGTTTGAAGTGTTATACTGCAAAAACATTTTAAAACCATTTTAATTTAAGTCAAGACAGCTCAGAACCTGAGTAACGGTTACAATTCTGATTTTCTATATGACAGCTTGTATTTATTTAATTTAGTTAGTTTTGCACTTTCTGCATGTACAGTAAATCCCATTATATCTGCAATCAAGCATAAAGTAATTATGCCTTCTCCCTTTTATCACAGATTCCTTGCAGCTTGGAGTACTGGGATGAGCTTCAGAAATCATTTGTTGCATTCCGGGAATTCAGTCTCTCAGAAAGCAAAGTCTGTGAACTACAGCTGCCCAGTGTCAACCTGGTGAACGACCAGAAAGAGCTCATAGCCTCTGATCTATGGAGGATTGTCCTGAACAGCAATCAGAATGTGCCTGATGACCAAAGGTAATTTTAAAGGAGGAGGGGAAAACAGAAATCTAATGCTACACTCTTGAGAGGTCTTTTCCAAGAGACTTAAGAAATAAGTAACTGGTTTCATATGCAGTAAGAGATGATGGTCTTAAATGTGCTTTATACTGTGGTTCGCCTTCATGCAAGGGCATGGAGTGTGCACTGAAAGAGCTCTCTTTAGATTTACAGGCAGCCTGGCAGCATCATATTCATCAATCTTCTGAACACAAGGATTACTGAAAAGTGAAGATAAACAGGCCACATCCTTAAACCTTTTACCTGCACAAGGCAGTAAGATTAGCTAATTAACAAAAGGAAGCTGAGACACAATCCATTGTATAACATAGTAGTAAATAGTAAACACTCTTCTTCTCTGCACCCACCAAACATTCCCTTTATTCTGTCCTCAGTGCAAGTCACTGACTAAAATAAACCAAGTATCTATTTTAAATATATTAAACAAAACTTTAGTACTTCAAGAGCATTACATTATTATTCATACAGCTTGCTTACTATGCTAACAGTAAAAAAATTTAATCAGCATTTTCAAACACTGGGGATACATTTTTCATTATGTTTGCAGCTGGAACCAATGTACGACAGATATTCACTCTACTTGCACTCTCTCCATTTTGGTTAATATGTAGAAATGAGTACAAATTCTTTCCACAAAGAGCAGTGGAATTGCTTTTGAAGACTTTCTTAATGTTTTATAGTTAGAATAGAAAACCCAGAACAACCCAGTGGGATCATTGGTATTTGCTTATTGTTGCTGCCTTTGACACATCCTTGAATGAGTCTGTAGCATCCACAAGCATGTTACATGAAGCTACAGAATTCAGAGAAATCAGGAAATACTAACATGGCTAACAAAATCAATGAAGAAAATTAAACATCTGGTTTCCATTAATAGTATCAGGTTGGAAATGATTTCTTGATGTTAATTGTGAAAGAATGCATTTTCATCATTGAGAAGGTAAGTGTTTTAGACAAGGTTAATTCCTTTGAATGTGGGACCTTGGCAAAATTGCCTTCCTGGTCAGCTTAACACTGCAGAAATGTGAACTCGGTGGGAACTAAAAATGAAGTAGTGAAATTTAGTAGATTTTTTTCATCAAGCCATTTGGCACTGTAATCATGTTTATTGTTTTCTGTTCAAATAGGGTTCATCACTATATGCAGTATTTCATTCAGGGAGTTCCAGTAAGCTAATGAGTAGTAATCATTCAGAAAGAGGCTAGGGTTAAAATGAAATACAAATAATTAAAAATATAAATATAAAACCAGTTTGGACTGTGATTAACACCAGAAACATTTTACAGCATAACATGAATTCACTTGCCTAGAAGATCTGAACTCGTGAGTTTCACCTGGGAGGCTGCAGACCTGTGCCTTGATAGTGACCATCTTCAGTGGTATCAGTGTGTCTAGTTATAAAGGGGTAGATATATCCTAATGACCTTGAGGTGCCAGAAGCCTCCAAGGAAGACAGTTGCTCTGTCCACAGCAATGATATTAGAAGCGCTGTGTCCTCCACATTGTGTGTGTACACATAAAGCTAAAACAGAAACTACAGCTGAAAGGACAGGGATTAAACTGAAGCATTAGTAGTTCACTGTATAGGGGTAACAGGAAAAAGAAGGGAGCAAAAAAACACTACCGAGGTATTTGAAGTTCAACAAACAGAAGAGAAAGAGGGAAGTCAAGGGGGGGTATTGCAAACTGCCAGCTCCTTAGGCATGTGTATGGAGACTGCAGTCACTAGTCCCGACGCTTTTGGTGGCCTAGATGAACAGTAGACTGGAAAGTTAAAGTTTTACGGAGGTTGGGGTGAACTACATCCGGAAGCCAGAAACCTGAGGGGATAAATGAGGAAAACCTTTGCTAGCAACCAGAGAAGTAAAAGATTATATTCCCTGCCTCAGCCACAGTTTCAGATAGAAATTCAAACTGATCTCTCTTTATACTAGCTTCAAAGAAGGCTGTATTGCAAGCTTTCTTAAGGATAATTGCAGGAAGGACTGGTGTGGAAAAATTAGTCCTCACCATTCTGGAGTGATCCTTCATAGGGAAGGAATGGGTCAGAAAAAGAGCAGCTCTTCCTCAGAGATGAGGCTTTGACCTACAGTGCTGGAGGCACACTATGTTTTTTTTTGGAGACAGAGCAAACCATGCCAGTCACATGCTACTGACCTGGAGGTTTTAGGACAGTTCACGAGCACTGAAATACATACAGTTACAGCTGCAGAACAAGTCTGAAGTAATGGTTAATCCCTAAAGGATCATATACTGTTAAAAGGAAGCCTGGTTTGGAGATGGTGACAAATACAGTGGATCTGCAAAGACCAACCTTTCTAGGTCCCTAGTAGCTAGGAAGTCCATATTGGCAGTAGCTTTGCTGAGACAATGGCTCTATCTTCATTAAAACAAACATATGGCTACCAGTATGGATACTTTTTTTATGATGAAGCACCCTAAAATGTAGTCTGGATTCTACTTGACAAAAAAAATACCAAACTTTCTTGGTTTTGAGAGAGACTGCCCCATGTCATGGTAAATGTCAGTGTTAGGCTTGCTCCTAAAGTAAGTAACATGAGATTTTAGACTTGTGAGAAGAGCCTCAAGGAGCTGTGCTTAAAGCCAGTACTAAGTGTTAGGACTTCAAGGCTGAGGGTATCTGTGAACGAGAGTGAGAAGTGAACACAGTATAAAAATTGAATCTCAGTTTTCCTGGAGACTTATGGTGATTTGACATTACAGTATTGACATGCCATAGCTGTATGATTGATTATTAATTTTAAAGTATAAAAATGCTTACTCTTGTTGAAGTTTATTTTATTAATTTGATCTTGTATTTTGGGTCAGACTCTAACAGCTGCCATATGCATGCAGCTGTTGATCAATGATAACATTTTTTTCCTTCAAATTCTGCAGAGGTTTTTTTGTGGTAACCTTTATGATATGCTATTATTGATACCAGAGAGCTGATCCCTTAAGTACTTTATTACTGGTTCCAAATGTCAGTTATAAAGTATAAAACATATCTGGCTCATGACAGGCAAACATAAATGTTTGTGAGATGATGTGTGATAAGTTGAGCAGTAGCTGGAAGGCTGAAGGGTATCAACCAATAATGAAGATGGGAATATGCAGAGATGTCATGATCCAAATCCTGTGATATTCCAGCTCTTTCAGACATTGATCAGGAAGAAATTAGAAATAGTAAAATCAAGGGGTTATCTGGTTAAGGACATAGTATATATATAGTATATATACTCTAGTAGCATATTTGTTGTTTGTTTTATATAGTATATATATTTTTATATATATACTATATATATTTGTTGTTTGTTTTTAAGAATTTTGTAGACCATTTGTTATTCCATGAATTAATAAAGTTTGAGTGAACATTTATGAATGTTTACTCAATGAATGAACAAATCTGAAGTCCTAAGTGAAATAATTTAGGATCCCCTTGGGTGTTTATGGAACAAATCATATATGGCATAAATGACTGTTTATGGAAGACCTTAAAATGGAGGATTAAAAGGAAATTGTCATTGAATAAATTATTTTTATAGGTCACATTTCCATGTTGCAGGACTAGCAAATTATAATCAAAATTACTTTTATTTAAAGCTCTCTTTGGGTGGTGAGACACTAAACCCCCTCCCTGCTCTGCTTGGGAGGGTTTATCGTTCTCTGTTTAAATGGTTTACATTGCAAGATGTTTTATATATTTGTGCATCTCCTTTGTAATGTAAACAGTATTTTTATAATTACTGACATACTAATGTGAAATAGTAATTGAAAATGCCTTAAGATACAAACCATGAAACAAGTACAAAAACTTTTAAATAAGCTTTAAATTGCTACTTTTTAAAAATTTAAGTGAGGAATCATGATCATGTTTCTTGCTAATTGTTTTAGCTTTTATTCAAAGTAGATGATGTACTGGATTTTGACCTCTAACAATTTGGGTTCAGACCAGCATTTGAGTCATAAATTAAATGAGTTAAGTGGTCTCTTTCTTCTTCCCAGTGGATATTTTCCCATGTTGCGGTTTCATCACAAATGGCAGTTTTGGTTTAAATATTCCACTCTTAAAATAACAAGAATAATGAAGGTCACTGTTAAGTCATTGTTCCCTGTTGCCATATATTTAACTTGAACTGCTTTGCATGATGTGAAACTATCGTGCTCTGTAATATATAATGACTTAGAATGTAGGTATTTTCCATTTTTAAAATTCTCATATTTCATAGAATTAAAAAAGAAAAAAGAAATTTATGGCAATAAAGTCAGGTCAGTTTTATTTAGTATTTTCTCTGGTTTTGCTGAACCCAACCCTCAGCATCTTGTGCCAAACACAAAGCAGTAGAAGATAATTATTCCTTCTCTCCCCAGCTGAAGAGTTGTGTCACTCCACACTGCATTTTGTAGCTCCAAAACAACCAAGAGACTGTGGGATTTTTTTGATATTGTATTTATTTGATGCACAAGTTTTGATTTCACAATCAAATCTACCTCTCTGATATTAATGCTTCTACTATTGTTCACCAAGACTTAATAGAAAGTTTCCTGGGATTCCAGATAACACTGCTTTATTTTCTGTTTGTGCACAGTATGTGATGGAGGACGGTGCCTTTTATTTCTGTGCTTTATGCAAGGTAAAAGGGGAAAGTAGCAGTGCTAAAGGTCTGACGGAAGTCTGCCTAGGCAAAAAGTTTTAATGGGATTTAGTTTAAAATCGAAGGGTCACGGTAGTGATTGTAAAGACTATAGTCCCCCTTTAAAACTGTCCAGCTTAGTATCATGATCTCTTATTACAGTTCTTTTTTTTTAAGGCAATAATACAGTGATTTGCATGCTGCTCAGTATATTTTTTACTGTAACTTGTTTATACTGGTTTTTATCTGTAATTTTCATAACAACATGGGGGTTATAATTCTGGATAAGGTTTCTGGTTGAGAAAAAGTCAAACAGACCCCTTTGTAGATAAAATAAGAACACTTGAACAAAGTCTGATCAGACAGGAAAACGGCAATGAAAAAGTCCTTTTTGCATCTCTTTTCAGATGATTTCTAGAAGGTGATCTTCTCTCTGTAGAGTGGCTTTCCCTTTAAAATGTCATTTAGCCCACATTTTCCTGCTCCTCTCAGTCTTCCAATGTCAGCGTTTGTCCCTCCCTGAAAACCTAATCGATGGGCTGTGCTGCTCAAAGCTCCCTGCCTTGCAAGATGGAGAACCCTGTGCAGCTTTGAGCTTGCAGAAGTTGCATGAACCTGTTTTCTCTTACCCAGGAGAGACGCGTGAAGAACGGACCTTCCGCAACTGGATGAACTCTCTCGGTGTGAACCCCCATGTCAATCACCTCTACGGGTAAGCGTCAGGCCCTGGGAAAGATTCATCTCCGTGGGGCTGGAGATGTGCCTGCACTGGTGTCCTGGTGCCACTGGTCCCAAGCAAAGAGCACCCCTGAGAAAGACTGGTGGCAGTGAGCTCACTACCCTCCCTGGAGAGATTTCTGAGCCAGCACTTGCCACACCAGCAAAGAGCTAAAGACAGTTTATTTTCCCCTATTTTGTGTAAATTGGTACCCTGAGACCCCAATACATTTAGATCTGCTTGAGCAACTGGAAGTAAATTCCCTGTCACCTAGTTTTTGGGCTTAATCAGGACGACATAGGAGGTGAGGTACTCTGGGTCCCTGTAGTCAATGGAGAGAGGTGTCTACCTTTGGATTTTATATAGCAAAATTCTTCCCTGATCACTCTGCTAAAGCCTGCTTTAGCTCAGCAGCCACCTGATGTTAAGCACGGAGCATTTCTCCTGCCCTGAAAACTACAAACTGGTTTGAGTTTTTCTTTTCAGGGTTGTTGAAATTGCAACAACCTGTAAAGAGTAGTAATTATTCATGATGTGACAAACTCAGAGTGCATTTAAATCCTGAGACATTAGGCTTAATCCATGTTTTCCACTTCAGCGATCTCCAAGATGCACTGGTAATACTACAATTATATGAAAAGATCAAAGTTCCTGTTGATTGGAATAAGGTTAACAAGCCTCCGTACCCTAAGCTTGGAGCAAATATGAAGAAGGTAGGCATTTCAAAAGATGCTAAAAATTCCCTTTTGAGGCTCTCAGTCAAGTGAGTGTATTTGTGAGTGATTTTCTGCTTAAACTCTTCTCCCGTGTAGCTAGAAAACTGCAACTACGCTGTAGACTTGGGAAAGCATCCAGCAAAGTTCTCCCTGGTTGGTATTGGAGGACAGGATCTGAACGATGGAAACCCAACGCTGACACTAGCCTTGGTCTGGCAGTTGATGAGAAGGTAGGACCTGCCTCAAACGTGTAAAACTTCTGAATGGGGTGCAGATTTTGGGAAGATTTTTGCCATGAGAGCGCTGCAGCACTGGCATGGATCTCCCAGAAAGATTGTGAAACCCTTGCTTATGGGGGAGTTTCTGAGACACCACT
>JAOXNG010000012.1:137083100-137098555 GCA_028566535.1 Scolopax minor
TGAAGCACAAAAAGGCAAGATGGTTTGCAGAGAATTACAGGCAGGGGAAAAAGGAGAATCCAGCATTGAAATATCTGGCCTGCCGCCGCCGGCCCTCGTCCGGGCTCGCAGCCGCTGTGGGTCGCTAAAGCCTTTAACGCTGCGAGTCAAGGGTAAGGGTATCGCTTGGGTTTCTCCTTTGCGCTACGGGAACTTCAGTATTTCTTCAGGGGTTTTCCGCCTGCATAAATACTGGTCGTTTATGTAGCATGGTTTATGTTATGTAGCATGGTTCCAACGTGGTTCTGTGTTTCGGGGAGACACTGATGGTTTTGAGTGATTTTTTTCTTTCCAAAACTTTGAATTGCCTTGTAGGTAACCTATAAGCATTGTTGAAGGAAGTTATACTTAGTGTTCCTAAAACTGCTAAAATTGGTTATGGTAACCATTTTGGGGCACATTCTGCCAGTTGCTAGGCTTCAGTGCTATATAGTAGACCAAATATTTCTGGACGTCGCTTCCCATGACAGCTTGCTAGAACTTTTTAAATTTAGAAGATACTTGTTTGTATTTCTAAGTGGATGTGTGTGTTTCTTTCCCTGCACTTATTCCACATAGATAAGGTTACACAGGGACGTGTAATACCTTGTCAGCTTGACTAGATATGTTTAAAAAGTCTGTTAGTAATTTGTGTAGCTGTTATTTGTCAATGGCATACCTTTTTTTTTTTTTTTTTAAAACTCCTTTTCTAGGTGTCGTCTGCTGAAACTAGTATTCCTGTGTCTATGAGGACTAGAAGAAGAGTTAAATCAATTCATAAGCCAGAAGTAATTCAGGAATCCCAGTTTGAAGAGGTAGAACATGCAGAAACAAAGTCAGATGTCATTGATAGCTTAGAGATGCAAACTACTAGAAATGAGAACACAACTGTTTATTCAGCACAACCTGTTGCCGAACGGCAAGCGGATGGGGATGTGTCAGAAGCAGAATCAAACTGCTCTGCTGTGTCTGGTCTTCAGACACCTTTGATTGTAAGAGTAACAAGGCGGCGTCAAATTGTAGTTCCTTGTCAGCTGGATTCTCCTGACAAAAAAAGACATGAGAGGGCAGCTTTTGTAAAGAAGTTAAACAGAATTCTGGATGAAGATGATACCTCTGAAGCAGAGTCTTGTTCCTCTGCAGTTTCTGGTGTCCGGATGCCTAATGTTACCAGAACTACAAGAAGCAGACAGAGCAAAAAGAAATTGCAGCCAGATACGGTTCCTGAAGCCCAGAGTGAAGATATTTCTGATGCAGAGTCATGCTGCTTAAGTTCTCATATGGTGGAACCATCTGTCACTACCAAACGAGTTACTCGGAGCATGCAAAGGAAATCACAGGCAGGAAATATTAAGCAGACTGAGAAACGAAGCATAATTGTTTCAGAAGATGAGAATTTAATAGAAGACGCTGTTGAATCTGAGCCAGTAAAAATTTCTGATTCTAGACCTGCCTCAGAACTTGTCTCTGACACAGATGATACTTCCTCCGTCACTGAGGATAATAAAGAACCCAATTCACCTAAAAGCAAAAGTTTTTCCAAATTTACCAGTACAACCAAGAGTGAAGACATGAAAGAAGAGGTTTTGAATGATGTAACACCTACCAGCCCTAGAAAAATGAAACTAAGTGATGCTGAATCACCTGAAAAAAAAGCAGGAAAAAGTAGGCAGTCTGTTGGGGAAGCATGTGGCCAAATTCAAGAAGAAAACAGTAAGGTACTTACAAGGGAAGAGAAATTGGAGCATATGGATCTTTCTTTGACTGATTGTGAGAGTCCCAAACAATTTTTAGAATCCCAAGAGCAAATAACATCAAATGAAAGCAAAGGAGCAGATGCACAGCAATCTTTCACCCATGCTGATAAATTGAGACATGGTGAACAAGCGAGTGCAACGAGCAGTGAGCCAGAGGACATAGCTGTTTCACAAAGAACTGATAGGTGCAGGATGCTTGAAATCAGTGTGGACAGAGTTGAAGACCAAACAGGAGAACGTGCTGAATCTGTATCCCACAGCAGTGAAAGATCAAGCAATGGAAATGATTCTGTTGCGTTGTTTCTGAGCAAAGATGAAAGTGATGAGTCTGAAAACAGTGATGTGGCAGACATAGATGCAGTGGAAGAGAATCTGTGTTATAAAGAGGCAGGGAAGAGGACTCCTTCCCTCAAGAAATCTTTGAAAAACAGTTCACTGCATGCTGAAGGGCTTTTTGTAATTGATACTGAGCCTGGCATGAGTTCCAACCAAAAGTATTATCTAGATCAGGTAGACCAAGCTAGTGATGCTGAAAGTAAGCATGAAGGGAGTGAAAAAGCTGAGGAATCCTCAGATCTGGAAGAGGCTGAAGAGGAATTGATAGATGAAGATGAGAAAGATGAAGATGATGATTTGTTGAAAAATCAGATTGATGTGTAAGTATCGCTTTGGGAATAACTGAAGAATCTGCCTTTCATTCAAGCACACATGTAGGGTATGTGCATTAAGTGCTAAATGATGCAGAATAAATAAGGGAGGAGTCTCATTGCATAAGTCATTGACATGGAAAGTGGGGTTGCACAGACTGTAAAGTACAAATACAGTCTATAAATTCAGGGTTTGGTTTTTTCGTGTTTTGTGTATAGCAGAAAAGAATTGTCATCTGGAGGCCTTGTATGTGTTTGGCTTCAAAGAACAAAATAAGAAATTGGCTTAAACTGGTCAGGCTGACCTAATTGCTTATTAAGCTCACGGTTTTCATAATGGTTGACTTTTTTTTTTTTTTTTTTTAGTTTGTATTTATAGAACAAAATATCCAGTAAATTTCTTACACATTCCATAATTAGATCATGCTTTTTAATCCTAAACAGTTGCATATACTTCATATACTTCTACATTTTCAGTTCTTGTGCTGTGGGACGGTGACACTTCAAGTGAAATCAGCCCAGCTTGGAATCATAGAATAATTGAGGTTGGATGGGAGCTCTTGAGCTCTTGTAGTCCAGCTCCTGATAAATTCTTCACATGCTTCATATGTTTAAAGCATTACACTCTGTTTAGGCTAGATAAATAAGTTTTATTCTTCTGGAAAACTTCAGAAAGGCCAGAGGTCTTGCAAAAACTTAGCCAAGCAGTCAGTGTAAAGGTGCCATAAAAGATTAGTCACAGTTTAATAGAAAGTTTTAAGGGGGTTGTATTAATAATCATTCCAGCTACAATAAATACCTGTTGTACATCTTTAGGTATTACTTTAGTTCTCCATAATACTTTATAGCTTTTAAGCATTGTTGTAATCAAAAGCCTTTTTGGTCAGCCACTGCACATTGTTGGAAGATACATTCCTTTGCCTGAATGAAGTAATGAAAAAATGTGAAACATACTAGCTTTGAAATGTTTAATAACATTATGCCTAGTACTGTTACACAGACAAGGACTTAAACTTTAATATGGTGAATTCTAGCTTCATACTTTTCAGTAAGAGTTGACAATTTACCATTCCTGTGTTTGCACTATTGCGTTTTGGTGTTTTTTCTCTTTAGCTAGCAAGCTTTCTAGCGTGTAAAAGGGTGCTATTCATGAGTTCTTATGGCAAGGCTAAACAAATTCAGAATTAAATTTTATAGAAGACAGTAATATCTAGGAGAAGAATCGTAGAACGGCTTGGCCTTCGCTGCGTGACCACGCGTCCTCAGCGGAAGAGCGATGAGCCTCACTGTATTTGATCATCCATCCACGTGATCCATCTGACCACTGGAACACCAGATGTTTGCACAATATATTGCTCGGATCCATGGCGCAGATGTTAAGTACCGTTAAGAAAGTACAACTTTTGTCTAGTCATAAGCTTGCCTGCTCAGCTCAACAATCCCTGTCTTCAGTACCCTGCTATATTCTCTTCATCCCCTTGTTTCATAGCAGTACATTTGCTGATTTGCTGTGGGAACACATGACATTAATACTTCCATGTTCAAGCAGGATGGCAAAAATGAATGGGCAGGTGGCACTTCTCCATGCCTCTGTGGAAGAGCTCAGAGAGACCCCCCTAAAAAGTTATGGAAACAAATATTTGTGCTCTAGAACTGAAACCAAATATTCTGCTTTCGATGTGGGAAGGAGTGGTAGTTTTTTTGGACAAAGCCCTCCAACTTTAGGATTTTATTTTTTCTTTTAAAACAAATTGAATTTGTAAAGGCTGTTTTTCTGTAATTCAATTTTCTGCATTCAAGGATGGTGATCTTACTACATGGATGGTTCTGGAGCACAAAGACCTGTGTGAGCACCACAGACACTCAGGAACTGCCTGCATTATATGCTGCCGCTCAGTAACAGCCCCAAAAAGTTTCTGTCTAAAACCAGCACCGCTGTATGCACCAGAGCATCCCACCACACTTTTGCCTGCACCCCAATTAAAGGTTTTTTGGCTCCCGTAGAGCAAGCTGTGCTGACGTGCACCTGGCTGGGTGCAGAGTAAGTTGAAACTCTCCCATCTCCTGATGGACAACCTTTTTGGCGCTTTTGCTTCCATCCCTCTTATTCTCCTCTTCCTCCTCCCCCAATTTTGCAGAGCAGGAGCTTTCCCTGCCCAGGAGGGCAGTGGGGGCTTGTCATCACGGAGCAGGGATGCCACACACAGAGCTGCCTCGTGCAGAGCGGCGCCCTGGGGAAACCTGGCCCTAATTGAGAATTTCATGATATTTCAACACGGGAGGTAAATGACAGACATGGCCCAAGAAAGAACATTTAATTCCTGCGACTGGGTTTAAGTGGCTGTGAAATCTTGTGGGACTTTTTTTTTTCTTCTTTTTTTTTTTTCTTTTCTTTTTTAATGTCTGGTTTTCATAAAGCATTTGGGATGTAAGGTTTGCAATGACCGATTTCACCATGTGCCTTTCCTCCCCCAACAGCCTGATTCTTCCTGTCCTCTTCCCCTGTGTTGAGGTATCTCAGTCCCTGCTGGCTACTGCATATTAGTTAACTTTAAATTATGTATTTCTATTTAAGTGCTCCTGCTCCTGGTTTGGAGCCTACAGTACATTTTTTAATCCTTTGCAACATATAATATTTTATGTATATATTTTTTTAATAGTCTATTACAAAACAAATAAAAAAGCATGTTAGTGATATAGCAGAAACTAAAATGAATATCAATGACATCATTATATTTGATGCCTTGTTTTTACTTTTCATATACTTGTAATAACTGCCGTTTTAATGACCTGTTATTTTCATTACCAACTATCAGATCAGAATTGATTTTAAAATGAAAACATAGTGTAATTTTCTTGAGTAATTTGTTTGAGGTAATAGTAGGAAAGAATATATTTACTGATTTTGCATATTTTATTCTCACAGCTCTTTTTAAGCACAAGTTACTTCAAGTGCAGCCTTTGAGCAGCTCACAAGAGCACAAGCCTTCTGTTTGGGACTTTCTTCCTGAATTAATATCTTCATTGTTTACAGTTAACAGAAAGGAGCGTTATCTTTGTTCTTCTGCCAGGAGGATATATGTGTAAGTACAGTGATTCACGATGACAATCAGAAGTTTTACTGGGGGTAAGATGAGACATTTAAAGCTGTTTGGAACTCCAGGTTCTCAGGCAGCAAGACCCTGCTTTGTGACAATGCTGGGAGCTTTAGCTTTAGAGAAAAGTTGATGGGATTGGACCCTACTCAATGAAATATTGTTTTTCAAGGGAGTTTTCTTTCATTTCTGAATCCACTCAAAACTTTTCTTATAAGTTCATCAATAATGATGATCTGTCCTTTAAAGAACTTACTGGTATCACCACCTCAAAGCTGGACATTAGCCAGCAGTCTATTAAACACAGTGCCCAGCAAGGAGAGAGTTGAATTTTAGAGGGCATTACTCTTGTATTTCTATCAATTCATCTATGTATTGCTTTGAGATATATGATATGGTAACTGTTAGTTCGCTTATACTTTAATAAGTAATTCTGAGTTGGTAAAATAGGAGCCTATAACTGGCTTGGTTAAAAAGGGGAACTTTCTAAGTCTTCAAAACTTTTTGATTAAATTTAATTTTTACATGAATCTACCAGATGCAGAGCTGGAGTGCAGTTCTTGGTGGCTCTTGGCATTTGTGTTAGTGTGCCACTGTGCCACAAGAGTGTCTGGAAGGAACAACATATCCAAAAAGCCCCAGACACAATGTTATAGATGTAATTCAGGTATTGCCTCTGATAGAAAAAATACAAAGGGAACTTTCAAACAGTCTGTAGTCTGAAATAGACCTTGATGGTTCATTACAAAACCACTTCTGGGTATTATTTAGGGTCTGACTTAAAGATGTATCCTATAAACCAAATATTAGTCAAGGGATAAGAAAGATGCATCCTCCAAGAAGTTATTCCACAGTGACTTTGATTTTCTTCCATCTTTCAAAAAAAGTAGCACTGGCAACTCTTGAAGATGAGGCTTAGTGGAGTTCTGGTCTGAGCTAGTGGGATTTGGTTCATATTGATGGTTTCCTTAAATAAAAATACTGCTTGAGTTTTTCAAGACCCCTAAGTTGATGAATAAATCCTTTCCCCTTCATCCTATGCATTGGTTCACAGCACCACTGGTGGTGTTACTGTTCATTCTGTAACACGTTTGATGTTTGTGAGTTTATCTGAATGAGGAGTGACAGTAGGAAGGGTTAATCTTTTTTCTTGGTCACCAGGCACACTGTGCTGTTTCTGAAGGAATACATTAGCAAAATACTGCAAATATCCCTTTTGGGCCCATCCTAAAGACATCTTCTTGTAACATTTTCCTGGTTTTTCATTTGATAACCCCTCTGCCCTTTTTTATCCAGTTTCCATAATTTTACAGGTCCCAGCAATCATCAGGAGGGCTGCAGTCACCCACTGCTCTTATTTCTTGGTGCAACATCAACTACATAAATATAGTAATCTTCCAGGTAATGATAAGGTGTTGTCTTTTCCTCTCTCTGTTTTAACCCTGGTCTTGCATTTGTTTTAAAAAGTTGGTAGTAGCAGGGGGTCCTGAGTAACCAGAACAGATTCATTTTGTAGACAGCTTTGTATGCAAAATGAGGGTAATTCCTCAAATGAGTGGTGGTGGTGGTTAAAGGCATTATACTACACGTATAATGTAGAATTGGAGAAGTTGGTTTGTCACATTCATAGCTGGTCATGCCACAATACAGACATTTTGATGAGGGAGCCACAAAGTTTGTAGCTTACACTGGTTTGGAGGACTCCACAATAATACCCACTGCTATGCCCAGTACCTTCTCGCCTTTCTTCTGCTGAGAGCAATGTTGAAGTGTAGACCCTGCTAACAGGGTGAAAAGATCTTTTTTTCTCCCTCTCTGTTAAGGTTTCTGGCTACTCCCCGGCCATCCAAACCTGGTAATTTGTGGGGTGCATTGAACTAAAACCTGCTTTTATCCCACTTTTAGGGGGACCTTTCAAACCATCATGAGTGGTAGCTGGATGGGCTCCAAGCCCTTCCCGGTTGCAGGCTCGCTGCCTGAGCTTAGGCTGGCTCCTTTCATCCTCTGGCTGTTTACATGCCATGGGAGCCATGAGTGACACTGTGGAAAGGTCTGTGCCACTCTCTAGAGTAGTATGGCTGCGGGGTATGGGGATGGAGAGAATAGGGAGACTCAGGGTCAAGACTATCAAGATGAAGTTGGGTGAGGATTCTGTGTTGAAGGAGCAGGACAGTATGTGTGACTCCCATGAGAGTGTTTGAGGCAGGGCAGTTGACAGGGAAAAGGAGCAAAATATAGGGCAGCTGGTAAAATATAGGGCACTATATTTTATGGTGGTTTAATTTCAACCAGATCAGCAGACAGAAGAGAGCGTAAGGCTGCATCCTTCTAGCTGCAAATTGGAGAAGAGGAGTACCAACTTTGAGGTCTTCACAGCCATGAAGAGAAACAGTCAGTTCCTGAGATAAAGTGGTTATTGACTACTTTTAGTGGCCAGAAGAACGTAAAAGAACAAACATTTGTTATTGTCAGTGTGTCATGATACTGGAATAAAAGTAGACTCCTTATGCTTTTTATATAAATATTTACATCTCTTGTCCTAATCATATTATTTTGGTGCAGTGTGATTTAAATACGCAAATTTGCAAGACAAAGTCCCCATAAGTCCAGATACTATGTTATTTTTCCTGACAGATAACAACATTATCTGTCAATAATAACTCTTGCTACCATTAAAATAGATATATGGTAAAGGCCATTTAATTTCTCAGTGGCAAACTGTTCTAAGCAAAATGCTACTAATCTTATTAAAGTGTTTCTTGTATTTTGCAAGGAACTTCTAAAAAGGTACTTACCGGAAGACTCAAAAATTCATTAAAGTAGTCCACAAGCATATCATCTGTGGCTAAGAATTCTTCCTACAGAGAGACAAAACCACAAAGCAAGGCTTGTACTAATCTGCACTAACATGGTTTGAACGCACTGTTGCCTCAAACAATGACTTTTCCATGAGATATGACATGCAAACTTTTGCAAAAGGTTATTTCCCACTTTTGAGAATATAATCATTGTAACTTCGTTATATTCTAACCACTGCACATCACCAAGGTCCTAGCAATTTAAAAAACACACATGAAGGTAAATCCTTTGCCAAGAAATTTACAAATAAAGCTTTCATAAACCAAACAGCTTCAATGTGCATAAGCTAACAGTCTAGAAATTCCCCACATTATACTTTTGTCCCTCGCATCTGGGAAGGAGAGGAGTATAAAAGTTCAGCAGAGCCTGCTTCTGCTCCCGCACTGCTGCTTGGGGATGTTTGGAATAAAAGGGAGTTCACTGATCTGTAATTTGGCTTACCAAGCAAGCAGTATGTGCCATACTTGAAATCTGACAGAACTGGGAGGCTTCCTGTTGACCTCATCTGAAATAAAGACTGCATCTGCAGGTGGCTTTGTACCCTTTCTGACCCCTGCATTTTCAATCCTATTAATAAGACTCAAAAACTGTAGAACAGAAATTAATTTTTTTTGCTGTGACAAATCTACAAATATCGATCCCAGTCTTATTGCCACTGCACTAAACAGCACCACCACTGCCCTTATTTCAATTCAACAGAAACATACAAGTAGAACATTATTCCATCAATGCTCAGAAATCTGTCTTCAGTATAATGAAGACTTCTGAACAAGTTTTAATAGTTTCAGTTTCTTGAATGTTCTATCTGCCTTGAAACACCAGGAGAATGCCCCTAAATCAAACGTATTTGCTGATATAAGCACAGGTTTTATGACAACAATCTTTTTTTTCCTCTTTCTTAAGTTCATAACAGTGAAATGCACTAGGGATGAACAGTGTGTTACAGAGAGGTTATACACAGTGTATGTGGTATCACTTACAGGCAGGCAGTATCTTGATGCAAACTCCACAGTGTCTCCACCTAATTAGAGACAGCTTGTACTTAGGTAAGGAAGAAATCTTGAGTTAATCTACTTTAATATGAACTCAGGAAGGCCCCTGTGTGCTGCATGACAAGACAGAACCAGACTTGATGGTGTTTGTGCAGCCTTAGTCTGCCAACATTTATTCCTTAGCACTCGTGTTTGTTGCTATGACCGATACAGGACAGGCAAGTTACCTCATGCTCATTCCTGGAAAATGCTGAACAACACTGAAAGTGAGGTTTTCTGCATCACACAGATTGAGCTTTATTTGGATCACAGGCCCATGGTCCAATGCAGCTGCAGTACCACGGACCTAGAGATATTAGGGCCCTAACTAAATAGGAGAATTTACCAAAGTGTCTAACCCAAAGCATTTTGAAGCAAGCAGAAATTCCTCACACTAGTGTAGCTAGGCAATCAAACAGTTCCAGTGATCTCAATTCAGTATGTGTTAACACAATTATTAAAAGAAAGTCTTAGAAACAAGCTGCAGTCTGCCTTACATTCAGTTTGGGTAATGCACAACTAGATTTGACACTGATAAGGATGAATCTGAGGATGGATAGATATAATACCCCATGTGAATATTTTATTGTTTTAAAGAACTTATTCAAAAACATTCATTTATTACTGGTTGAAGTACAAGCTCTTTAAGATTATGCAGGTAACATATGTTTTTAATTTGCCAAGGATATAATTCTCTGTAGTCCCATATAACAGCAAGAAATGTAAACACAGTGGTTGATTAATCAATAAAATGTTTATGATCTTATTAATGCAAGCTTTATTACTTACTGATCCTACTGCATCTATACACAATATACTTTCTTCTGGGTTTTGGAGGGGGTTTTGTGGTCAGTCTAATTTTCATTCAAAAGCATAGTTGTACTTTTGTATTTGTACATTGTAGGTTATGGAGTTGAATACACAATACTACAGCTTAGATTTTTGCGTCAGGAAGCATTTTGTTTCATTTCTGACCATGCTGTCTTTCCTGCTGCACAATCCAAATTATGACTAGAAAAAGCTGCCTTACAATTGCAACTGAATGTCAAGGTGTGCTAAAAATTGGTCCAAAACTGCAGTTTTGCCTTCATCCTATTTGTACACAAATAGAAATATCCTGGGCCTGATTTCTGACACTCTTTTAAAATTGAAAAGAATTTAAAAATCATTTCAGCAATGGCATACAACTATTGAAAATATTTTGTGGAAAGAAACGTAATTTCTATTTATAGTATTTGATAGCTTTCTCTATTACTGTCGTCATGAAAAAATATAGGAACAGAGAAATATTATTAGACACCAAAAACTAAGCTGAACATGGGTAAAAGTGTCACCATCTTGAAATGCATAAACAATACGTACAGCTAAATATCTGCTATATATATAATTTATCTCTACCTGAATTTGTGTTGATTTTTTTATGATAATAAATAGTATAAATAAAATATCTAGAGGCTCCCCAAAGGAATAGCAATACTTTAAAATACACAGTTACAAAGGCATCCAAAATGGGAAGAGGCAAACATTATCTAAGCTGCAAAATTTTAGGTGTCATTTCCTATGAGATAACAGACAAACATATCTGCCTTTCAAATGAGAAGACAAACATCAAGGAAATCCTACATGACCAAAGGACAGAAAACGTAAAGTAAGGAGAAGATTGTTAAACCTGTCATGTCAAACCTTCCAGTTGATTGTTTCCTTTCTTCATCCTATTTCACTTTCTGTTTCCATTCTTGTTCTCCATAGATTCCTCTTACCTTTTTTTCCTAATTATTTTCAAACCAAGTATTTTTTTCTCTTAGAAAATTGTAAGAAATTACTCAGTCTTCCACACTTACACAGAGGAAAGAAATGAGAAACAAGACAACAGTTTGCAATAACTTTTTTTTTTGCTCTACAGTTGCATGATAAAATGACTGATCAAGCCTTATAAAGCATACTTACAAACACGTCTTCTGTTATACACGGAGGCTCTGAAATAGAAAAACGAAACATCATACGTTATCCAAGCAATACAATCAACCTTGTTCAACTACGATTACTGAACAAAACAAAAAATAGTGAGGCATGACAATGTTCCTGGATATTCTGAAATAAAATTACTCGGTCTGAGGGAAAAAAAATAAACTCTAAGAAAATGTGGTAATGTTGACCCATAACATAAAAAGGTTGAGAATCACAGGAATTATTTAAATATAATTAAAGCATTAACTATATTATTTTACATACAAATCAGTTCAATTTTTGTCAGCTTTCCTCTCCAAAATTGATTACTAGAAGCTTGCTGGGTTTAATGAAAACACAATTTGTATGAGACTCTGGGAGCCTCTAACAGCAAATATTACGAATCATATGATAAAATTTAAAAAAATAAAACTATTTATGGGTGTTCCCAGATAACCAAATCTCACTTTTCTAGGAGATTATTTCGTCTTTTGTGATGTCATTTGAAGGGATTAAAGTTCCCTCTTCAGAGCGATAAATTTTGCTGGGAAAGCTTAAATCTAGCATTTCAAGATCTCTCTCTTTCGTATCTATACCTGAGGCAATCACCCTGACACGGAGCCGGAAAGCACTACCTACCCGTGGTAAGCCTCTTCGACCACATCTCGGATCTACCCACATAGGGGCCAGCGTCCACACCTGCATGCTTACCACCTCGTTAGCAGAGGTGAAATCCTGGGCTACGGACCAGGAAGAGAAGCTGCAGAGCTGCTGGGCCTGCGGCGGGGCGGCCTGGCCCTGCTGCGGGGCTCAGGGCAAGCGGGGTTGCTATGGCACCGCAAACAATGCACGGGATGAGCCGGGCGGCAAGAAAATGCTTCCACTGCTGATGGGAAGCAGACTCAGATACCAGGCACACTGCTGGTGTGGTCCCAAAAAGAGATGCCTGCAAACTAGGAATTGGAGGATATTTGCAGTAAGAAATTAAGTTAGATGCTCTTTTCTCAATTTGGCCTAGGCACTTCTTACTCTAAAATTATATTCTACTTTCTCCTACATTAGCAAAGCCCTTCAGTCACATTTTATATTTAAGGCAAGATCTCATATCTTAAAACATGCAACTAACAACCCATGAACTTACATCATGTACCAAATAATTCTGCACCTCTAAGCAGGTTATGAGGCTTGATCCCAAGTAATAAAGTCAGTCCTACCTGTGGTAGAGAACTTCCATAGCAGCTAAGTAAGAAAAGGCAAGGAGCTCCATAGTCCTAAAGCCCAGATGAACCCGGGGCTGTTCCCCAAAGGTAGAAACAGCTCCGTTGTGATGTACCAGAAACACAACTTGCAGCCTTTGCAAAGCCTCCGCCCTGCTACCAGGGCCCAGACCTAGCAGAAATCCCCACGCTGCATCTCCCTCAGTCAGGGGGTTTATAAATAGCATATGTGGAAGAGGAAAAGACATTGAGAGATACAAAAGAGACTCTACTCGTAGCATATTAATATATAAAGATATAAGAGAAAGTCACATTTCTGGTATGGTCAGCTAAAGCTGCATACAAAGAAGGAATTCAGGCTCCTATATAAGGTTTTAAGTGGACTCCAGGTGTTCCACAACTGGAATCAGAAAACAGTCTACCTAGTATGTATCTGATCCTAGAACTGCTTAAATTCTTCAGGCACCTTCAGGTTTTTTGGCATGAAAAATCCCCCAAAGGTCCCACTGCTACTTATTTACAAAACAGCACTGATTTCAGTAGCTTGGCATAAATCCCACTGGGATCAGTTGTACAAGATGTCACATATGCAAGTTACTTGAACGGCTCCTACTCCATCAGCTGTGGCCCAGAAGTGCCCGAGATGCACCAAGAGCTTCCTATTCCCAGTAAACTCTATCATTTGCTTCCCCTTTTCACAGAACTGTTTAATATCTCCACTCATGCTCTTCAGCAGTGAAAAAAATTTTATTTTAATTCATATGGCTTTGGTGGAATCCATGATCAAGTGAAAACATAACAAATACACATGCTCAGGGACTAAAGTCCAGGAAATGATGACTGTCAAAAAGGAACAAGCAGCAAATCAAATATAGAGGCTGGGAAAATGGCTTCATTTTTTAGAAAGACATGTTATTTTGTACCCTCTACTCTAGAGGTACATTCCCACTCTTGGAGCTGTCTGCCCAACTACCAAGATCACTGCTCTAATTACTAAATGCTAGGGTAATGTCTCTTCCGAGTATCTTGTTGGAATGCTGTTAGCTTCTGATTTGGTTTTTAGGCTGAATTGCTTTATGGTTGGTTTGGTGTTGAGTTTTTTCCCCACTTAAGGGAAGAACAGTCTTTTCAAAGACCTAACAGATAAGCTGAATAACGTCATAGCCAAGATACACACATCTTTGGTGTATAATGTTCTCCTAAACTTCATTAGCTGTTTGCAATTTTTGAAGAAAAAACAACAGAAACATGACAAAATATTTTTTTTCCCCAATTAGAAATGAAAGCCACAAGTCAACTAAGCTAGAATTGAAGTTTGGAAATGAGTTAATTAAAAAAAAAAAAAATCCTTTTTCTCTCCTTCTGTCATCTGGTATATTTTGGTATAAAATTTTTAGGTCTTTTTTCTCTTCATAGTGTGCTTCAAAGATTGCATTTTGGATTAAGCTCATCAGGAAATATACACTGCACTCTCTCACAGAGAATCTAGTAGTAGTCTTTATCATTTTCTCATTATCTTAGTTAACATACATTTAGGTCATATTTTGTGTGTGTGCATTTCAGTCCTGATTTTATATTGCCAGTCAAATGTTCACCAGCTGATGAAGCTGAGCTATAAAGATTAGTCTAATTTTCCTACTTTTTTTCTTTCCATACTCTTCTCTCATTTTCATTTTGATGATCATTTTTCTTAGCAGAACTGCAGACTTACAGAATGCTTCATAAGTATAGCCAAAGCTGTGATCTATTCCAAAAAACATCTTATAAGAAGAATGGCTAGACAGGATGGAGAGTAAGTTCTCAAAAAGGTGATACCAGTTAAGCTCTAGACAAGAGAAAGACTAGAAGTAGGTTTTGAATTATTAGCATTTTGAGAAATGGTGTTCTAGTAGAGAGTCAGTACAAGAAGACAAATGGGAAGAAAACATAAATTGATCCTCTCCATCCCTGCTGGCATCTCCCTCCACAGCTCATTACTGAAGAGCCATTTGGAGAGGTGAATTTTCAGCCAGGACTTTAATCTGCCATTGTCTGCCAATCTTTCCTCCATCCTTCTCAGAAATTCATGCTTTCAAACATTTACCAGGGAATGTTTCAAAGTATCACTAAGGAACATCACATCAGAAATGTTGAGACAACTTTGCACTTAAAGAAACAAGTGTATAAGCTGTGCAAGCTCGCCAGGTGATCAAGTCCCCTCCTTGTGATTTGCTCAAGACAAGACATAAATTGGGTTGCTCAAGTGCACTTTTTTTTTTTTGGTGCAAAGTGGTGTTTGATTCCTGGCAGTGGTCACAGTGAAGTCATGGACATCCCTATAACCAATTACTCATTCAAAAAGTAGCAAATACTATTTAAAATAACTAAATGCAGATAGGTGCCTAAAGGGATCTCCAAGGGCACCTGTTAACTAATTCCCATCAATTTTCAAAAGAAAGTTCCCATCTCAGTTAGAGGTGGGCATTTCATCTTGTGATATCTGTAATACCTAAATATCTTTACAGTTCACAGAAATCCAACTTTACTTGAATGTAACTACTCCTTCTTTGGATGACTGCCACGCACATTTTAGCTTTTGCTGCTTTCAGATGCAATCTCATAAACTGGAAACAGGTGCTAGGAAACCTATTTAAATATTGACTGCAGAACTGCCAAAATGGGAGTCAGATCCTGAGAGGAAAGCACAAATTGATCGTCAGATAGCTGGCCCTTAAGTGCCTTAAATTATTCTGTTGGCAAGATGGCAGAAGCTGCCTGTTGTGGTAGTATGGCCTCTCTGTGTTAAATCTGATAGTTCTAGTTTACAACACAGTTTAATGCAATTCTGTGACTGTCAGAAAAAGTTAATGCAGACACCTGAGGAAACAGTCACAGGTTTTCAGAA
>JAOXNG010000012.1:137125815-137139051 GCA_028566535.1 Scolopax minor
GGTGCCTCTCTTGCTTTTTACTCCAGCCCCGTATTTCTCTGTGAATCTGCTGTCTCTCCAAGCAGGTTGTTTCTTTTCCTCTACTAAAATTGTAAATCTTTGGGGCAGAATCCAGTCTTTATACAATACCTAATTATGACCAGTTATTATTTAAGTGATACTGTATTGTAAACATTTTTTTCCAAATACAAATTACTGTGTGTAATCATGCTAGACATTAGAACACAATTATTTTAATTTCGTTTGTATTCATGCATACTTGTTACCACATATTAGCTAGCAGCTCTCATTGTACTCTTTAAAAATAACTGATAACTTTAAGCGCTATCTAACATGTGAGAAAACAAGAATTATGGCTGCTTAGAAGTTGGAATCAAAATAGAAAAAGATGAAGATAAACAGATCAAAGGTACAGGGAGACAGGAAGTGTCCAATTTGCACACCTCAGTTCATCAGTTACAGACTTACTGGAAAAGATTCAGATTAGTACCCTAATCTAATCCGAGCCCCAGAAAATGGAGTTAGTGAGGAAAGACAACAAATTGGATTTATTTTGACCACAGAGAAGGCAAAGGTTTTCTTTCCATTAGATACACTGAGTTGGTTAATATCTTCCCTCTGAAAGAAGGTAGAGGATTCTGCACCATCTTCTCCTTCATCTCCACCACATTTGCTTAAAATGGATAATATTATTGAACAAAAAACAGAGAATGTGGTAGGCAAAAAAAAATGGTGGCAATTTTTCCTTAAGGAGTCCTTTCTGACTTGTTCTGCTTTGCAGAAGCAGTAGAGTTGTACATATCTCATGTATAACCATACTTCTGTCACTTTGTTTGATCAGGTCTTAGAATGTGAACATTTTTTTTTGTGGCAATAGGTCTGCTTGCGAACAGTAGTACTTCCAAGCCTGAGCAGGGTTATTAGCATTGCTTCAAAATATAATTAAGTGCTTACAGAATTGCTACATTTTTTTCTTTTTATATATAGCTATGGGTGACGAGTCAATACCATATTTTCTGGACCAAGGAACCACTAAAACATATCGAATACCAATTGGTCATCTGGACTACAAGTTCATTGAAAAATGCACAGATGTTAAACACCTGGAAAAGATTCTCAAGGTATTAAGGTAAACATATTTTCTTAACTTCATTGCTAATTATATTTCTGTTATGCAAAATTTGAAGGAACTTGTATGTAAATATTCTGTCTTGAAACTCTTTGTGACTTTCTAATTTAAAATTAAAATACAAAGTTAAAGTAACAATTTTAAAAGTATCTAAATGATAACACTAGAAATCCAAATTCTGTTTTAACCATTCAAAAGATTTGAGTAACTCAATGCCAGTTTTTTCTCAAATGGTGCTGCTGGGTTTTTGTTCTGTCTTGAAGCCATCTTGCCTGCCTGTTTGTGGCAATTCCAGGTGCCTGATTAACTTTTGCTGAGAATGACATAAGCATTTTTTTATTAGCACTGTAATGATAATTTTGAACTGTGTTTGTCCATTTGTAAGGGATTGAAGATTAACTCACTGGAATTTTTGGATGAAAATGTTACTATGTAATAGCAGAATTCAGTTGTAACAGGAAAATAGTCGTCTGCAATGACTCTGGTAGCTACACAGAGACTACACATGGAGGACAAATAGGGACAATGTAGTGCAGTTTAGTTCTTTTTTGTAACTTTGATATCTTTGCATTTTGAAGGTCTGGTGAAGAGGGATGTTATCCTGAACTTACATTGTTTTGTGAAAAGCGTATTGAGCATTTAGATCCAAGGAGCAGAGCTCTGAGAAAAGCTAAGCCTGCAGCCACAGCTGTTGATTTCACAGCTGAAGAATGGGAAACAATTAATGGTGAACTGATGGTACAGTATAACTCTAATTTATAATGGTCAGTAATATAATCACATTATTTGATGTATCAATCTTTCTCTTCTTTTGCCTAAGAAGAATTACTTGATCAAATGAGGAAATGATCAAAGGATTGTGTTGGGTTTTTACTATTTTATTGAATTAATGTCACTGAATCCTTAATGTCCATTTTAACTCTACAGATTTTTTTAATATTTTTTGGTAGATTAATTTTTTGTTCAAAAAGCCACAATTGCTCTTTGTCTTAATTGTTTTTGCCCATTAAGAACAGTGCATTATAAGGATAGATGTTAGGGCCGTTGTAGGCTATGAAGTATATCTGCTCTACTGCTTTAAGGTACAGATATATTATTTATTTCCAGAGCTGGGTGACAGAAATGAATGAAGAACCTGAGAACAGATACCTGAGAACAGATGCACTGCATGAAAGACAAGATAACTTGCCTCCTATTCGTTGTTCTAGCAGCTGTCTTCCTGCTAACCAGGTATCTCCAGTTTTCTAACATATGTTAATTATATATCTTTCTAAAACCGGGAAAATTTATATGTACAAATTTCTAGTCATTGAATCTTTCTTACTAGGTTTATTTTGTTAACCAGAAAGTAAAAACCTTTGAGTTCCTTTGTAAGAGACCAATGCTTAAGCAAAAGTGACTACTTATTACTAGCATATGTCTTCTAATAATGTTTTAATTCTGATCAAGAATTCACTTCTGGAGCAAAGTAAGTTTATAATATACACAGGATGTGTACATAATGGTAACTCGTGTTTCAGGAAACCATGTTTAAGAGTTACCTCCTCCAAACATACGCTGATCACTAAATGTACTTGACACTTTGTCTAGCTTCTTGAAAGACTGGGAACATTAAAAGTAATTCTGAAGTTATATGCTATAAATGTTTGTGTAACCTAACATTATAGATAGTTAGAAACGTTTACAGGAAAGGTCACATTTGCATTATATAAATTGAGGTGTTTACATCCAACTGCAGAAGTATTTCCTTGTTGCAGTGTCACCACCACTGGTAAAGCTAGTTTAAGAAATTGCTGCTTGTTTCTTTGGTCCAGTTTATCCCATACTCGGTTGAACTGGCACAGATATTTAGGGATTATACTGTAATCTCTAACAAATTGTTTATTTGGACCCAGATAATTGTAAATCTGCAACTCCACAATTAATTACATTGGTCTAACTCAGAGAATGATGGATTGCAAGGTAAGAGGAGGGCTGAACAGCCAGGACAGAGTAGATGGGCATATATTGAACTGGCTGCTCCACTGTGGAATACCTGTTTGGAACCACACCTTGCTATTAAGTATTGTTGAAGTCAACAAGCAGGGAAGGACATATCAGAAATACAGTCTTGTGGCAGAGGTAGAAGAGATGCCAAAGGTGCCAGCTATGAAAATAGGTGCCATTAGTGTAGGAGATGGGTTGCAATACAAGTCAGTCAAATCTGTTGTTGCAGGAAGGTCCTGAGGATAAGAGTTAGGTAAAGCAAAACTCAATGATGGAGCTTGTCTAAAATCTAGAAGGAGTGTAAATCATCTTGGGAATTAGCTTGAGCTGAGCGTGAAATAGTCAAAAGAAGTTCAGACACTGTTTTGAAGTCAGACATTTGTAACTATGTTGTCAGGGTTCCAGGGACTATCAAAATCTGTGCCTTGCATTCTTTTGGGAATGGCAAGCCTACAACAAGGTTACTGATTCAGTCTCAGACACCTCATTACAAGGGTGGGCTTTCCCAGGGCTGAGCTCTTCCTTGCTGTGTTGAAAGGATGGTTTGGAAGATGGCAGCACAAGATACTAATTAGGAAGAGCAGCCTCCTGTATGAAAGTTTTATTCAGTGCCTCTGTGACATGTAACAGAGCAGTGGAGAGAAAATGTGAGACTGAAGAGCTCCTTAAATGACAATGTTTTGTAAAATGCACGAAGCCTAATTAAATTTTCAAGACTATGCTGAGATTAGTCATGAATAGTGGTAGTTACTAGGAATATGTATTGCAGAAACAAAACCTAAAAAATCCTGTGCATTGCCAATTTAAAAAAATGTCTTACAGGCTGGCTTTTTCTCTTTCAGAACAAAAAATTGCAAAACAAACTAAGAAACAAGAAAAACATACCACGGGATTACAGTGAATGGGACAAGTATGTTAAATCCTTTTTATTGACATTTTTATTAAGTCTTATTTATTTGTTTAATAATGGAACACTGTGGTTGTTTTTGAAAGTTTTTTCCAGAAACATAATATTAAGGTCAATATTTCAGGGAATTATAACATGGTGAAACTTTGTTTTTTTCATAATAAATGCTCTCTGAAAATGCAAACGATGCATTGTTGTGCTAACAACAGAACGTATTAGTCTGTACTTTTGTACAAGCTATGTGAAATAGAGCAAGCCAGCAGAAAATATAAATAAGTGATTTTATTTCAGGTTTCATTTTTCCTTTCAACAGCTAAGATAAAATCTATGGAGGTATGTAAAAGCAAAGAATTACAATTAGCTTAATTTATCATTCTGAAAAAACCTTCTAGGGTTATTTAACATGGGCACAAGTTTCTAGCACAGTAGATGGGGAGCTAAGTCTGGAGGCTGTAGAGTTTGGAGAATGAAACTCTTAATGGATCACTCCATCCCAAACCCCCTACAAACGCTCTGCCTGCAGAAGACACTGTTCTTACAAACAGTTGTGCATATCAGTTATTTTGATGCATGTATGTATCATGTATGTTTCAGAAATTGGAATCTTCCTGCTCAAATGTGGACAAACAAAGCAGGTTATCAAAATAATTTCTGCAACAATTTATTCTTTCCATATCATTTAAAATAATCATTTGGGGATTTTGTTTACAGCTTTATGTACTCGATCTTTAAGAGCTTTAGCAGGTTGGTTATACTACAGTTTGTGAATTTTCCCATATAATGTATTTCTTTTGGATTATACAAGTATACTGAAAGAGAAGTTGTTTGAAAGAAATTTTCCAGTTTGAAGCATATCATGTTTTCAAAACATTTTGAGTATAATTTCAAAACCTCCAAATAATTGTTTATGCATTTTCTGAACAAAACGTTTCACTTTGCATTTTAAAAACACTTACTTTGAAATGTGGTTAATTTATAATAAAAAGGTACAGCTAAGCTAGCAAAAGATCAGAATCAAAGTGGAGAGCAATTAGTCTTACTTGAAAAGCTTTTAAATTGGATAAATTTTGAAAATTGTTTCTCTATTTCAGATTTAAGTTATTCATATCATCGAGATTACTGTGGACAGCAAAGGCCATTTTTCATTAAGTTCTAAACAGAAAAGCAGTGAGTGTAGTGTATTCTAGATAACAATTTGGTTATTTTTTTATATAGGACTATGTCCTATAATACTATACGGTATTTTTTTAATAGGATTATGGCAGCAATATTTATGTCATATAAATTCCTAAACACCATTTAAAAAAAAAACCAAAAAAACCAACCTGCTTCAGAGTAGCCTTGGAAGTGTCTGAGACTATTTTGAAATCTCTCTCATGTTTACAGTATTAATTGCTTTGAAGCTGTTCCGTATATATTTTGGCAAAGGTTGATAGAGATGTTTGATAGGACTGAGGTTGAACCTGATGATAGTATTTCTTAAATTTTACATCTTTTTTGGAGGGATGACAAGGAGGTGAGACAGACATTTTCTTTGTTTCATTTGTTTGGTTTTAACCAGAAGGGAGGAGGAAGAGGGGAGGCACTGTATAAGCAGGAGAAGCGCACACAGAAAAAAACCCAACACAAAGAAAGGAGATAAAACTAAACATCTTTTTCCTAATTAGTCTCTTTTCCTTTGGTTTATAATGGAAATATTAAAAAACCTTTCTATTAGTAGAGGAGTCTTGCAATGCAGCACTATCAAATTTGTATTTTTTTTATTAATTTAAGGTTCGATGTGGAAAAGGAGTGTTCTAAAATCGATGAAGGCTGTGAAGAAAATAACTCAAAAGCAAGATTTTTTAGTAGCCCCAGTCTACCTATAATTGAAAAGAAAATAGACACAACTGGTAATGTCTTAGAAACATGTAACCTTTCTTGAATTGTAATACTGTGTTGTAGAGTGTGAATAAAAACCAAAGAACCATATTAGAGTTAAAAGTGTATTTCTATATTTTTCAGCCCCTAGAAATGGTAGAAGGACATCAACTGATATAGAAGCCATATTTGAAAAAAAATTTAGTCTTGCTGTTAATAGTCAGTTAAAACATTTATGTTATGTTTAGCTTGAGAGCACAGGGTAAGGAAGTAAAGCATACTTCTGCTATTATAAAGCAGTGGTAGAAGTTAGCCAACTGCCTTCATCTTGCAGTCTGAATTGTATGCCTATTAGAATAATTTAGGTTTTATTACAGAAAATAGAATACGAATTTATCTTTTAGTAAGCCCATGTTCTTATGACATTCATACATTAAAGTGTTTTAGCTGACAGTGTTTTGATCTGTGCAAATTGATATTTGTTGTTATGTATAAATATTTTTTTCTAGGCATGACAATGAAAGAGAAGATTTTTATTGCTACTCGTGAAAAAGAAAAGGGCAATGAAGCCTTTGCCATTGGTGATTTTGTGGAAGCAGTGACTTATTACACTCGGTGAGTAAATACTATTGTGTTCTTTTATTTTAGTGACTATTACCTGTGCATATTATTTTTAGAGCAATGCAATTAAAGCAACTTCTTACTGGAGCAACTAGTAACAATTAGATTATTTTCAAAAGGGCAAAAAGTTTTGACAGAAGAATATTTAAATTTTTATTTATCAGGAAGAGAAGTGGATAGTGACGGGATGCAATCTGCAGGCATCACAAACTTCTTCATCACAACATTGTCTGTAATTAGTAGCAGTCCAGAAAAAAGGTATATAAACACAGGCTTAAAAAAACCCAAACAGACTCTTACAGGTTGCATGCCTTATTTAGTGCCCAAATAAAGACTTTGTCTTTATTTATATAAATAGAGGTTGTTTCTACAGGACTTCGGTTGTAATTGTTTCAAAAGTAGAAAAGTTCAAGGTGAATAGAATTGAGCATGACAGGAAGAGAAGTATTTGAATGTTGCCATGGGATAACTAAATTTTTTCTCTTCCCTTTTCACAGTGTTCAAACATGATGCCATTTATGCAAAACAGGTCTTTCACTTGAGACCAACATTTTTTTCTCATTTGCAGATTACTCATTTTGAGACGCTAAAGGTCTGACTTGCAAAACTGCTGGTGCTCCTACATTAAACTAACATCAAAGGAAACTCAGTTTCGTGTTTGTGCTTCGAAATGATAAGGACTTTAAAAAAACACAGTCCCTAGAAGAGTCAAAGTTGTCACTTAGAAATTGAGAGCATATGGGGATCTTGGTGTATTAATTCTTAGTGTAAACTGAGGGTAACGGTATGGCACTACTGGGAGATGAAGTGTTAACATAATTTATGGGCTATGATATTATAGTGGCATATCCTCAAAAAACATTTATGTGGAAGTTAATGCGGCTATTATCAGTGCAGACAAGTATGGAGAAAATAATGAATAGGAATAAATTGTGTGCAAAAATAATAAAATAAATATTGAACAGATTTATGTTTAGGAAACACCATTCACACCATCACTGAAGGAGGCAAGGTTTTGTAGAACAGTGTATGAAAATTTACCTGAAGATTGTTGATGTATATATGTGCACAAAGGTATTGATATCCAGGCTGTTTGAACTGAGGTATTTGATGTGTATTTTCTTTTGTTCTTGACTTGCAGCCTTAACATCTTTCTTGTGGGTTTGTTTTTTTTTTAATACATGAACATGAATATAAAAAATATCCATAGCTGTATTTCATATACAATAAATAAAATACAAATCCATAATATAAAAATAACTAAAATTACCTGCTTTGGTGGCATAAATAAGGTATCAATTAATAAGGATGGGCATAATCCTTCCTCATGGAGAGTCGTTCCATATTCAATGTCCATAGAGTATTGTACATCTTCTGTAATATATATATATTATTGACACTCCATACTGTTCTAACTGGGTGCTTTTCTAACACCGTATGAAAACTCCCGTTTTCTTACATTTAGAAATATTTAAATAAAACATATTTTGGGTGAATTGATAATAGTATGAAGAGGTTATTTGTATATGGCTAAAAAGGGAAAAAGAGTAGGGCTCTATGTAAAAATAATTTGGGTACAGTTATTCTTGTTTATTCTAAGGTGAACATAGGGAGTACTTTCTATCTTACAAAAAAAACCTTGAACTTCTCTCTCATTTCTAAAGAGATTAAAAATTTTGCAGTGGATGTGCTCTGATGTAGTTACGTTATGCTGATGTGATTTTTAAACAGATCTTGCCTAATTTTTTGCATACCTCTAGTGAAATCACTCTGTTTAGTCGTTTCAGTTGTACCACAGTATCAGATTGGAAGCAATCTCAGAATGATACTTTCTGCAAAGCAGCTCTCAAAGCAGAGCCAAGTTAGATCAGGTTATTTAGAGCTTTGTTCAGTTAAGTTTTTAATATCTCCAAGAATGGAGGTTTCACAGCCTCTCTGGGCAGCACATTGCAGTGTTTAACTACCCTTACAGTAGGGTTGCTGCAGCCAAGGCTGTCATCAACTTTTACATTCCCAACCAGATCTTGATTGTGAGTTAACAATTCCAGCAGAGCATTTCCCCCCCATCACCTTGTTGATTGTGTCAATGTTGACAATCCCCCCCATCACCTTGTTGATTGTGCCTTCAACACACTGCAGAAATCTCATAGATTTCTTGTGCCTTGTCATTTTGCCCTTCAGCAGATACCAAGGTCATTCAGGTTCCCCACAGGAAGCAGAGCCTGAGACTTCATCTATTTGCCTGAAAAAGGCTTCATCTGCTGGCTCTTTTTCATCAGGCAGTCTGAAGCAGGTGCTTACCATGATGCCACCATGTCAGTCTGACCTCTTATTCTTACCTTACCTTACTCTTACAAGCTCTCTTGATGAGCTTGTCATACTTTTGCTTGTTCCAAGACAAATCTTCATGCATTTAATCACTGTTTAGGTTAGAATTCCTCCTCCTCCTTACATTCCTAGTCTTTTTTTAAAGAGCCTGCATGCCTCCATTACAGCACTCCAGCCATACAGGTTATCCCATCATACCTCTGTTATCCCACTGAGATCATAGCTACAAACCTTTTATTCTTCTTTTTTGTTTCCCATGCCTTGGCACTTGTGCACAAGCACTTGAGAATGTCCTCCAGTCATGGTTTTTTTTCACAAGGAAAGTGTGAGAGTCTGTTCCAGTATGCTCTCTTCATGACATTTCTCTATTGCCCCCTCTTCCCAGTGAACATAATTTAGAGTCTTTTTTTGCTAGGTTAGCCAGAGTGTTGGCAAAAATTGTCTTGCAGCACTTTGTCATATGCATCCCAGTTGTCCTTATTCCTCAGAGATGATCTTCTTGTTGTAGAAGCCAAGTCCCTGCCTGAAATACCAGCCATGCAGCAAGATGTTGACCTGGACGATTCAACCACTGCTACCCCAAGTCTGTAGAGCCCCTCTGCCTCTGGTCTCACAGGAAGGAGTTTCTAACCACTGTTGTGGTTAGAATACCAGTATTAATATTGTTTTAATGTTTTCAGTTTCCAATAGTGAAGTGTTTCTACATTCAGGTTTTCTAACTCTGAAAGGACCATGGTCAATACTCCCTTTTTTTTCAGGAGTATTTCAGTGATACCCACTGCAGCTGCATATAATAACAAAGCTCAAGCAGAAATCAAACTTCAGGATTGGGACAGTGCTTTGCAGGATTGTGAGAAGGTACTTGATATGGAACCTGACAATGTAAAAGGTAAAGTTGAACATAAATTTTCCCTTCTATGTATTATTTTATTTCTAGCAAATAAAATGGTACATATCCATTCATGTTGTTAGTTAATTTCATTGTGCTTTAGATGAAGTGCAGTATAAAGAAGGAAACAGTCAATCCCCAAAGTAATTTTAACTGTATTTTCAGGGTCAGGGAAGTTTTATACAATCCATCCTGTTGATCTGTAATGGGTATCCTTATGCAGTGGCATGGGGCTAACTCTGTTTTTTTGTATGAGCCCTCTTGTATTCATGCAGAGTATTGTTTCCATAATACCCACACTGAAGTATTTGATTACCTTAAAAGTGACATGAAAACAATGGAAGTTGCTGATTTAATCCTTTCTGAAGGCAAGGGCTTGAGTGTAGCTAACTGTATTTGCATGGGAGGAGGGGAGAAATTGGAAAAATATGTAAAGATGCTTCACAATTCATGATTGCTATTTCAAAAGGTGTCATGTGAAATTGCATCTTTGAAAAATATCGAGAACAGTTATTACCAGTACAGTCATTTTGAAATAAAAGCAGAATTTTTAAAACTGTTTTATGCTTAATGTCTAGAAAAAATAGTGCATTGTTACCAGTTTTATGCTTTAAATACATAAATAATACACTTTGTTCCTTTCTAGCACTGATACGCTGTGCCACTGTACACAATCAGCTGAAGAATTACCAGACAGCTATAGAGAATCTGAAAAAAGTATTGTGTATTGAACCAGAAAACGCTATAGCTAAGGTAAAGATAAATGGGTTGTGACTAGAAAAAGGTTGTATTCATTTGTAGCACAAATTGAGTGCAGCTAATGTAGTTTGATTTGAATACAAGTTTTGAGGACACACTTGGTCTACTGTGCCAACAATCCATTTGGCAAGACCACACAGGTGCCTGTGATGGAACGTAGGTACTTGAATGTGACCAGATCTTCTCTTTACTACTTAATTGTGAGAACCAGAAGACTCAAGTCTTCTTTATTAACATAATTTGAGTGCCTAAAAGTTTGATACTGAATGTGCTTATAGCATTAGTGTCTTAGCTGATGAAAGCTATTTGGAAATTTCTCTCAAAAAGATCCACTGGGATACGTGGCGCTATACAAGCTTTTATTGTTGTAGTGATGCAAAAGGAGAGGACCCGTGTTTTGTCCTCACATCAGTGTGATGTTATAAATCCTCATTTCTCACCTCCTGGCTGGAATGAAAAACCTTTCATACCTTCTGATGAATCTGTACCCTTCTTGGACCTAAGAAAGCTAGATGCATTCTTTGAAAACTCAAGACTGGGCTTGGTCTTTGTACTACTATTACTTCAGCTATTTAGGAGAGGATTAGTCTGTGTTATTTCATTGGTATCTTCTTAGGGATATTTTGTGGGTTAGAATCCAATCCTTGCATTTGGACTAGACATGTCATGACAATCTTCAGTACTAGGCAGTTCTGATACTAAACTTTTCTTTTCCTGTTAATTATGAGTCCATCATACTGCTGTGTTCCCAATTTTTTTATGTATGACTTTTGGATGCTGTGCAATTGCCTCATCACCTGAATTCTGTTCAGCTCTTATTGCTGACCCATTTTGAGCTGCTGGCAGCTTCTTCCTGTGGACTTATTTGATCACTGCTATTGCTTGCACCTATAAGAGAAGTCCAAGCCTGTTATTTCAAATTTACCACATAGAGCATTCATCCCTTTTAGGGTGTTCTTGGAGTTAAATTGCTGTCCAGAATAGTTCCTGAGTTTCACATTAACCAAGGAATCAATCTGCCTGCTTTTCTTTCTTTTTTTCCCCCCCTTTCTTTTTAAACACCTCCTTCGCTAGATTTGAGTTCTAAAAGAGCTTTGGTGGTTGTAAGATGGAACCATTAAATAGCCTGAGTCTGTGTTGACAAATCCTGCAACACTCTTTGTGAAAAGATTTATCAAATAGGCTGTGTTGAGACTTCTTATAGTACCAGACATGAGACACTTACTCATTTTGAGTACAGTCTTCCAGAGGTCCAAATGCATTAGTAGCTTTGCTGAGCAATGCTTCTGTAGCTGAAAGCAGATGTCTGTGCTTTGTCCTTATCTGTGCCAGCTATTTCGCCTTGGCTGAGACATCTAGAGGTAACAGTGCTTGGCAGGGCATTTTTTTAGTTGCTCTTTGCTTGGAGAATCCTGACAAGCCTCTTGAGCTAAATACAAATGTATGGTACACATACAGAGTGAATGTTTATATGCAGAGTCATTAAAATAAAGGTAAATTGCTTGTCCAGTAACTGGAATCCTTCAAGGTACTTTGTCTACATGAAACTTTGCTTGTTTCTGTCTTGTTTTATCTATCTTTTTTGTTTGTTTGTTTTAGGAAGTGTGTACTGAAATGACATTTCCTTGTACAGCATTGAATTAAATTCAGAATAGTGCATAATGTTGGGTGTGTCTTACTCTGAGACTGTAAGGTGCAGTTGGTGTATTTTTTTTTTGAGTAATCAAAAATGTTTGTGGAATGAGAGGCTGTTTGATCATCTAATTTGCAGTTCTTACAAGAGGAGCAACCCTTTTTATTATTCAAGAGTGTCCTTCTGCTATACTGCTAAGAAATTGCTGTCTCTTTTGGTTCTAGTTCTATCAGTTACAAGCCTCCATCCGATATCCATCAGACACCAAATTCTCCAAAGCATAAATTTTGATAAACTGATTTTAGGCTTTTTCAGAGAGTCTGGAATGAGCCTGTTTTCCATGTGTTTCTTCCAAGTAGGCCATGATTTAGCTTTATGTTTGCTTAAGCTGTTCATTCAAGAAAGGTACTTTTATTTATTCCTGTGACATCTTCTGAGTTTCTGAGAGAGAGAGAAATTGAGTGGTTTTGATACTGACTCTTGAAAAAAGTCACTTTTATTTTCTCTGGTTTTATGTTGGTAACATGATAGCTCAATAGTTCTTCAGTATCTGTGGACTATTACACAGAATGTAGTTTCTATAAATTACAATTTATATACCTTCAAAAAAAGGCTTCTGCTGTTTCTGTTTTTATTCTATTGCAGAAAAATCTGCTAGAGATTGAAAAGAAACTGAAAGATTTAAAACCTGTGTCTGAGACTCAAGGCAAAGGAAAAAGAATACTTATTCAAGATATAGAGGATTCAGACGATGATGAAGAAAGAGGGGAAAATAGAGAAGAATGTGAAAGAAGCAGCAGAAATAAAAGTAATGTCATGTCATTTCCTATTTAATTTTAGCCAGAGGAAAAAATCATTGCCTTTCATATTTCAATCACTAAAATTACATTCCCTACTTAGAGTTGATATGAGCGTGAAATCTAGAATCCAGTTCTGAAAAAACTATCAATTTTTTTGTTTGTTTGGTTGGAATGCAAGAGTTCACCTCTGTACTCCAAAAGCATGTATTAGAGGTAAACAACCTATAATTCTTATACTGTATGTAGTTTATGAGCAGTTGAAGTGCAGCTCCTGTTCCTGGGTTAGTGTGTGACTAACTGCAGCACTGCTGGGATGAAACTATG
>JAOXNG010000012.1:137150509-137168548 GCA_028566535.1 Scolopax minor
GGTGGTGGGGAATAAGTATATTTGTCCCAGTTTTATTGTGAGATACCTGTGGTTTTTAAAGCAACCATGGCACACAGGTATGCATTTTTGCAAAAGACTGTGCTTAGATTATTCCATTACAAGAAGTTGATTGAATCTGTTTATATTCATCTGCTTATATTGATGAATTTCTCCACAGTTTTAAGCACATTATGATAAATCAAGAAAAATTGAACAGGGAGTCAGTGGGACTATGGTTTACTGTAGAATTATTCTGCTACTCTCTTGGGAAATACCTAAATGCAATAAATTGGCTTTTTAATATGAAGTGTACTCTCTGATAAAATAACCTGAGTAAAACTTAGGACTGTTTAATTAATGATGGTGTGCCACATTTTTCTTAACAATTTAATTCAGACTATCATTAAAAAATCCTAAAGTTTTAGTATAAGTAGAGCAAAACAGCACTTGAACAAGCTGCTTTGTTGGTACATCCTATAAAAGATTGCTTAGGAATGATACATGTAGAGGAGAGCCCCTCGAAAGGTATATGCAGCTAACACACACAAAAATATTCTTACTCACTTGGAAAGCAAAGAAAGCAACTAGATTATTCTATGAAATATGATGTTCTGTTGTATGAAGAAACTTACTTTCAATTAAAATGTATAAGAAATGGTATATTTCATGCAGCATTTTGTGATATATAAAATCACACATTATATAGCTCTACAAATAACCTTTATAGTCAATATTGTTAGTTAAGCTATTTTGATAATGTATGTTTTAGAATAAAGAAGATTTGAACAGGTGCTTCTTCTTGTATTGATTTTTCTATCAGACCCTAATGGGGCAAAAAATTCGGTCCTGAGTGTTGTGACTCTGTTGCCATGGTATTATATTGAGGCTTCTATTTGTTTTAGAGCTGCTATTCAAATATTAAAAAAAACAGAACTAAGTTAGTTTTGGGTAATTTTTGCTTATTCTGTCTCAGTCTTTATGTGACAATAATTAAGGTTCTTGATTGTTTATTATTTTAATGTGTATTCATATAGTATGTTATTTTACACCTGTATTACATAGAAGCACACAATATACAAATTCCAGGTTTGTTGGCTCTGCCATCTACGTGACTTGCTTTACTACTCAATTCCAAATTTTCCTCTGGTAAAGTAAATATTAGACTTACTATCAATTGAACTCAAGCTCATTGTGAGATCAGAAGATGTTTACCTCACTATTAATTGATTAATATTTGTTTGGATTTATTTTTTTTTTAAAATTAAAATATGCTACAAAAATTGTAACGGAACCATGAAGTCTTGTATGGTTTTGCTCATTCTGTACTTGGGGCCCTCTCCGAAATGTGTCACAGCAATGAGGAGCTCCCACTTGAGTGGATTTTGGATTGAACTTCACATGTACGGAAATAGTTCACCTATAAATATATGTATATTGGCTTAGGAAAGACTAAATGTTTTTTATATTTTTTCTTAGTATTTTTAAATGTGGATAAAGAATGATTGATTGGCAAATTTCTGACTGATTTATAAAATGCAACTTAATACCTACTTTGTGACCAGCATTGGTTTTTTAGAGAATTGTTGTGTAAGAAGTTTCATTTGACATTGGCAAATTTAGGTACCACATTTTGAGGATATTGTAATCTATATTTGATAACACCTATGAACAGCTGAGAAAAATAAACAAAATAAATCAATCAATTTTCTTCCCTATTTCTTTATTGCATGTGCTAAGCAGCGTTTAGAACTTAGTTGCAAAATCAGTTATTTGCTAAATATTTACAGATCATGCTGAAGTCAGCTTTCTGTCTTTTAAATGCTAGTATAAGTACTCTAAAAAGTGGAGAAAGTCTAAGTCTCAAATGAATGCAATACCATTGACTGATGTCACTTTTTTTTTTTTTTAATTAATCCTAAGGATAATGGGTCAGTCTTTTTTTGAAAAATTGGAACACTGCATTATTTAATTTGCGTGTAAGTTTTTAAAGTGTAAGTAAGTTAAAGATATGAAAAGTCATGTTGGTGGGGTTTTTCTCTTTCAGAATAACAAAGACCTTGATCGATCAAGATGGTTCCAGTTGGAGGGAGAAACTACCACCAATTCCAGTTGTCCCAGTTGCTGCTCAGCAACACCGGTGGGATGGAGGAAACTTTACTTCAGAGAATAAGCCAAAAAGTACTACAGATATCAGCAGAGAAGAGCAGTTGCAGATGAATCGTATGTATAGCTAATGCAAATGTATACACAAAAGAGAAAATTACTTTAATTAAAAATTGGAATACTGTTTAATAATGTCAAAGGAACTGCTTTAGAAAATATTTATCAGAGACCCTTGTAAAAATCTCTTAGGTGATAATCATTTACATGATTGGGTTTAATGTGCTTTATGGAGCCACAGTTATTTTATTAAGTAACTTTTTTAAGCCAAGTGGTGTGGTTTGCAGCATGCAATTTCTGAAGTTACATAAAATAAAATACAGCAGAAATACTCACCAGCAGTATATTGAGGTTCATCACAAGTATCAGTAGTTTCCCTGATACCATACTACAGTTATAACACAATTTTCTACCAAAAAACCCACCACCCAAACAAACACCCAACCTCAGTAGCATAATTAGATGCATAATCTGTAGCTGTCGTTTAATTTTTTATGAAAGCATTACTCAGCTCTTCAGAACAGAAAGGGTGGACTTGCAGGTGATTAGTAGTTAGTGAAGAACACTCCTGATTTTTAAAATTTTTTGATGATTGATTCTGACTTTTCTCAGCAGCCATTTAGTAGTCAACTTTGACAGATGTTAGTTCTGGATTTGTTTACGCATGAGCTCTGACTCCTTAACTCCTTTAGGATCCTTTCTTCCTCGTGACTTTTTTCCCTTCGTTAGTGTTTCCATTTTTCACCTCCAGTAAATCAGGAGAAGGAACCTTTCTGATTCAATTTTTATTGACATTAAACATTCTTTTTGCAAAGGCCTTAACTGTATGATTAATTTTATTTATTCAATTATTAATTGCTTCCCCTTTGAGTTTATTTCAATGTAAAGAAAGTAGTGGTGAAGATAATCTCCCCTCAGCTAACACAGAGAAGGCTGTAACTGTGATAGGGTTATCTGTCCATCGTGTGTTACTGCAATAATGCATGTCCTCAAATAATCCACACTCTTGGGCACTACAGATTTAATTACTTTAAATTGATCTTCCAGATAACACTGAATTTATTTGTACCTGATGTAAAATGACTTACAAATATGTGCATTTATGAGAATTGGGCATTTTTCTCAAAAATAAGACGTCGTTCTAGAAACTTTTAATAGTGTGGGTTTTATATGATTTGAATAGTAGTACATACTAAACTTCGGTCCTGCTGCAGAGAATTATTTTTCATTTAAGAAACCTGAGTCATGTTGATGTATAATTTATGCATAGTTGATAAAAATTTTACTTTTTAAAAGGTCCATTTTCAAGTATTTTCATTACAGTTGTTGTCAGTACATGTCATTATCAGTACATCCCTCTTAAGGATTGGGCAGCAATTGGATTTAACTTTTGGGTTTAAGTGAAATAGAAAATTGTTATTTTGCACAATTGTTGCTATTAAACATAAATTCTTCATTTGAAAAGTGCTTTTCGTTGTACTGACTATGCTCCAGGCTTTTCCTGTTGTTATGGAATACAACTGGTTGGATTTTTACTTCAGTGTATAACCAACCTGTTTGGCTCCTGACAACACCGACAACACCAGTGATTGTGTTTAGCCTCTTACAAAAGTTAACAAAACTGATTGTTGCTGTCTTGATTACATGTGCTCTTACAGCATCTTGATGCTTCTCATTCTATTTCAAATAGAATGGGCTTTGGGTAGGCTTTGTTTTTAGAAATACTAAGTATTAGGCTGTGCAATCATTTTTCTTCACTGGGACCAGGCATGGCAGCAGTAATGTTCAGTCAGTAGTTAAACCTCACTGGTGGCTGATGTTTCTTTGCAAGAACTCTCTGTTGGTTTTTGTGTGTTACAACATTAGCTATAATTTAGTTGTGTGTTTTGCAAACATCTGGTCTGATTTCATGTCAGGTAATTTTTGTTCCCCAAGTCCACATGTAGTTTCCTGGCATAGGAGACTGCCATGTTTTTATAAAAGAACTCACTAAGTTTAATTATTGGCTAAAGTTAGCTGGCTATATGTAGTGTTTAAAACCTAAAGCTTAGCAAGGGGCTCATATTCTTTAGCAAGGTACAAAAAGTAGATTTTTTTTCATTATGATTTACTTAGAGCTATGTTGCTAATTGTTGTGTGCTCACAACAGAGACACAAAACTGCAGTCAGGATTGGTTTTCCACTGCAAACATAGCTAAAAATTGTAGTCTAACCCAGAAGCAACAACACAACAAATGATGTGAAGTTTAGAAGGAAAGACAATTGTGGAAGAACACAATGTTAATTTTAAAAAGTATAGTTAGGTGTTTTCAGGTTCCTCAAAGCATCTTTTATAAATAGCTATTTACAGAATATTATTGATGTATCACTAACCCCTACTGATGCGATGAGTTGTTTGTCATTGTCAGTGTAGTATAATAGTTGTGATACATGGTTGCTCACAGAAAGAAAGTTAAATAAAATTATGGACACCTAGTTGTGATGCTGAAGATCTAGAAGGCCTTTAATCCTGCTGATTAAATCTCCACCATTGTTAATAAAACTGGTATCTCGGTGGAGATACATAGTCCCTCTCTAGCACACAGAAAGGATAGACAGAAGGAGGTGAAAGCAGAGAGCTGTCTGTTGCATTCCCATTATTTTCAGCAAAATAGTTACCCTGAGGCATGGGGAAGTATGTGTTGTGCCAAATGTAGATACGTTAGTTTACACATTTCTTAGAGCAGCAGGGAGATCTGGGACAGAAATGGCAATGCGTGGACAGATAAAGATACTCCAGTTGTCAGGCATTTACTCTTAGTCTGGGTAGATTATTCAGCTACCCTTAATGAACCCTTCTTATGTAACACGGTGATCCTTTTGTCATGTAGGTGAGAAAGCTGAGGAGAAGTTCAAGACGTTAAAAAATGAAGGGAATGATTTTGTAAAAAAGGGTAAATATGAAGAAGCTGTAAATAAATACAGCGAATGCATGAAGTTAAATACTGAGGAATGCGCGATCTACACTAACAGGTAAAAATGTAAAATCTAACCCCACTTTCTGGGATAACAATAGTTATATTTTCTCACTGCAAATACAGATTTCATATTCATTCAGTTACTGTTGTAAAAAAAAAAAATTAATTTATTTTTTTCTACTTGATGAGTGTATTTTATAACAAAATTGATTTTTTGTTAAAACGTGTTATTTTTCCAAGGAGAGTAAGTATTAATGTCAGTGCTATATATCTTAAAATCTGAGTTAGCAATAGTAAAATTTAGAGTTAGCATAACATGTTGCAGTGTTTCAGAATACTGCTATGAATAATTAAAAACTAAAGTGCAGTAGCACTATCTCAAATATGAAGAGTAATAATTCAGAGAATATGTACATTGTAAGAGAATAAAAGTAGGTACAGGGTCATGCAACAACATTATTTTAAAGGTTGACCTAATTCTGCAGCATAATTCTTTATTCTGTAATCTTATCAGCTTTCACAAACTAAGAAGGATTTGATTAGTCCAATACTTGAATAGGAGACTTCCAAGTAATAATTAGGTGCAGAAAGCAGTATTGCTAATTTAATCTAGAGTACTTTTTTTACCCAGAATGGCTGTATAATATCAACTACTATATCGTTTACTATACTATCATATTATACTAACATAGGCTCTGCTTTTAAAATACTTGCATATCTGTCTAACTTAAAGCATTAGTCATACTTGGAATTTTATTGCAGGAATTGGCATTCTCTAAATCCATCCAGTGATGTTACCTACTGGTTTTTATGTACTTTAAAAACACCACATTGAGACTGATTTATGTGAAGTATTGTAATTAACATTTATGAGTCAGATACTGTTGGCACTACAGCACTGTAGGATTTACTTATATTGCAGTGTATTCTGTTTTTCTGTGTTAGAGCTCTCTGTTACTTGAAACTGTATAAATATGAAGAGGCTAAGCAAGATTGTGATCATGTTCTTCAGATAGAAGATTCTAATATTAAAGCTTTTTATAGAAGAGCACTAGCGTACAAAGGATTACAGGTGAGGAAAAAGAACATGGCAGGTATTAAGCACTTCTAAACTTGCTTATCCTCTTCAAAGGCAATCAGGTAGTTGCAGTCAATGGGTGAATACTAAAAAGTATGCAGTGCTGGTGATCTACTACTTTGTAGAGCATTAGGCATACTTAAAATACTGTATAAATATTTTTGCAACTTAAAAACCTGCATATATTGACTTGTAATAACTTGAGAAGATACAAGAATATTGGAATAAATGAGGTTTTACTAGAGATGGGTTAAGCAAGTTTCAGCTCTGTTCTAATATTCTTCTGGGTATCCCAGTCTGTTTTATCTGTCAGGGTTTTTACTATATCTTTGCTGATGATAAATGGATTCTCTCCAAGTCCGTCTTCATCTGTCCAAACTACAATCTCAAGCTGTCTTTTGGCATCTGCTCATATTTGAGTGCTTCTCATATTAAACCAGGGTATTAATTGTTTTTATTCTCTCACTCTTCCTTTTCCAAACACATTATGAATTTTTATCAGTAGTCTACTTTTTCACTCTGTTGACAGTGTTGGTACCCAACCTCTCCCTTTCCCTCATCACAGTGGTGATGGATTCTGTACTGTGCTCATCTTACGCACTGTGTTTTGAGTAGCCTTCTACCTGGTCATCATAAATGCAGGCTTATGTTGCTCATATCCATCCTGAATGGGACTGCAAATCTTGTATGGATGTTGTTCCTTTTGTCCATCCCTCTGTTCGTTCCCCTTCTTCAGTGATGTTAATTAGCCTCTAAACTTGATAATTCTTTCATGGCAATCCTTACTCTACCTGTCAGCTTGTACCTGTTACTGAATTCAGAGCTTCATGTTTTTGTTGGCTCATGATGGCAGGTATCATAATCTATTTTGTAATAAATCTTACAAGTGTCTGTCTTTAAACAAGCATCTTAAGCAGTTTCTCCTATGTTCTTCTTTGCAACTGGAGGTGATCACTCCAAGCATCAACCAAGTTTCAGCAGCATCCATCAAATGAATATTTACCTTAGACCTTCATTATGTTTGATGCCTTAACAAAAATGACCTGACTGTCTCTCAGCTTACAAATCACCTGAGGAGAACCTGTTTGTGCTTAGCCTGTTCTCATCCAATGTTATAATTCCAAATGCAAGTCACGGGATCTTTCATTTGAGATAAAGTTGTTCCTCTGTTCCTAGCTATGAAATTTTGAAAGTTTGCTTTGATTAATTTTCAAAGAAGGTAAAAAGTCTTAATATTGTGTAAAACACTTTCTGTAACTTTACCAAGTTATCTGGTACTAATCATCTGTAACTTCATGTTGTTGAAGGTGATTAAAAAAATGGAGAAATATGAGCAAAGTTACATAGTGGTTCTACCAGTCAAAAAAGGGAGTTACATGCTAGTGAAGAATGTCAAGAATTGGAGAAATAACTTTGCTTTTTTGAATATCTGAGAAAAAAAATATATTATTTTTATTATTGAGACATAACCACATTGATCATGGATTCCTGCAGAACAGTCTGATCTGGAGACTCAAAAAATGTTTCCTTGTGGTTGGATTTAATGCCAATTCCAGTGATGAAGGTTACGCGTAAAACCAGAAAAGCAACAAAAGTGATTTGACATTGACAAATGACTCTGTAATGAAAAATTTTAGGAGTTAAAAGCATGTAGTTTGGCAAAGTCCTAACTAAAGTGGGAAGTGTTACTTCTATATAAATATCCAGATATTTAACCACAAAAGCTGCAGTGCAATTTAATGTAGTACATTAAGGGTTTTTAAAAGAGATTTACGAAGATGTAGTTAAGGGAAGATCAGGAAAAAATCGTGCTTGTGTGATGAATTAGGACACGGGACACCGGACTGCATCTCCTACAGCTGATACTCCAGTCTCTTGCTTTGGGTGCAACCATCTTGTATGATTTTTGTTGAGAAGTCTGTCAGGCTGCAATTTTAAATCCAGGAGGGCTGTTTGTTTGCTGACCCTTGTGATGGTTTTCAGAAGTCTGTTCCAGAATCTCATTTCTCTGTAGTTTTGAATCTTCACATCTGTAATTCAAATGGTTCAGCTTAATTAGTAGCTGTTTTCTGATGAAAGCAATCTGCCCCCTTTCTGCATTCATTTGGTAGGGCCAAATAATTCTAGTTCTCTTCCTCTTCTTTCATGTTACAGCAGACTTCACTGCAATGTCTCTGCACCTTGAATCCTGGTAATCAGTACTGAATAAAATATTCTGTGTAGGAAAGAGAACATGAGTGACTTGTACACTTGGTTTTATTACATTTGAGATGCTGAGGAAATACCTCAGTATATCAGGATTTTTTTCATGATAATATGAATGACTTACAGTAATGCTATGATACTCCTTGGGAACAGAAGAAATATTAGGTCCATCACACAAAAAAATTATGTTGATCTTTTATTGTCTGCATGTCTGCTAGATTTCATCCTTATTTTTGATACTCCAGCTCTCAGAGTGTCTTGATTTTTCTATGTGTTATTTGAGTCTTACTCAGTTTTCCTCAGAATTGATGCAATTAATCTAGTCTCTTCAGAAAATATAGACTAAAAAAATCGTAATTCCTAATACCAAAATTTGAAATAAAAACATTAAAACAAATGACAAGACTGACTATCAAGGAACTGTGACCTAATGCCACTCTGTCACTGTGTTTGTCTTTCTAATCCTGTTTATTCCAGAGTTTGCAAAATAATCCCAATCTTCTCAGGTATTACCAAAAATTTTCCTGCTCAAACTGTAAGAGCTGATCTGTGGGATTGAAGCCCATGAAGATTAGGTATATTTTTAATCTGAAGAGTAATTTAATTCTCCTTTATAGGCAAAGCAAGTATGTAGACTGTTGATTGACTTGCATTTTATGAATCTTGAGGAAGTGTTACACTGTAAGCAATTATGCTTAAAGCAGTCATCTTCATCTATTCTGTGATGATACAAAATTATTTCATATTACATATTTAATACGGAAGTATTCAGTTGCAAAACACTAACTCAAACTCAGCTTCAGTTTCTTTTTTTCCCTCTAATGGAATTACACTGTATTTAGATTATTTTTGTGTGCTTAATGTCAAGATACTAGGATTTTAATTTTTCTTAATTCTAAAGAACAGTATGGTAGTTCAGATATATTTTTCTAGTGGTGTGCTTATGGAAAAAATAATTTTCCCTTTTTACTTACAGAATTATCAAGCCAGCGTTGATGATTTCAACAGAGTACTTCTAATAGATCCAAATGTTCTTGAAGCAAAGAAGGAACTAGAGGAGGTAACGCAACTGCTGAACCTTCACAGCAGTGCTGGACCTGGCAGTCCACAAAAGCAAAGGAAGAAGATCACCATACAAGAGGTAAACCTGTTCCTTTTCAAAAGTAGGCAGCACAGAAGGCACACATTTTAAGAGATAATACTAAAGCTTTTGTTTTGCACTTCTTAGCTCTACATTTTTTGGGGATGGGGTTATCTCTAGTCATTTGCTTTAGGAAAAACTGGTGGTAAAGGCTATTGACAGAGATGTTTGAAACTAGGATTAATAGCACCACTGGTATCTTTAACCTGAAAGTGACCATAGCTGGAAGGACATCTTTCTGTCAAAATGTTAGTTTTGCTGTTGCAGTTTCATCTTCTACTAGTAGGGCAGCTGAACCACATTAATCACTTCTTTCCTTCTCTCACTCTCTCTCCGTCTATGTACTTGTATGGCTCTTGTCACACTCATATCTGAGTGTGTCTCCCCCAGAGGAATTTAAGAGTAAAAATAACCCTCTATCTCCTTTCCCAGGCTGGATAACTGCCTCCGGTTTACAGTTTCCTAAAAGAGTGTTGCACATACTTTATCCCAAAAGAGCCCTTTTCTTTGGCAGGAGAATGTGATGGGAAAGTTACATCAAACAACAGCTGAAAACAGAATAGGAAGAAATCCTAGGACCTGAGTCTGGTCTTAGGAATATGACTGGAATGTGATTTCTGTTATGTTTGTGTAATCTTAAATTACAGCATAAAAGGTGCAAAGGAAACAGTTATTTACCCTCAGTAGTATACCTATTTAATTCAAGTGCAGGGTGTTTTGAAATGCATTAGTTAATGCTTTAAACTGCTATGAACATATAAAACGCTACGTATATACTAAGTAGTGTTATTGTTAAAGCCGAATTGAATAATGTAGTAAAGATGCTGGAGAGTAATTAAAAAGAAACTTAATTTCTTCCAGTAGTTTGAGGCAACAAACACAAAAAGATTACTGCCTCTTATAAAGAATTAGCAAAACGTTAACTGCACTTGCAGGAGATAAGAATTTGTTTCCAGCAAAAGACCTTTTTCTAGATAGCCCCATCCATTAGATACTTCCAATTAAATCGAACAATATGTGCCTTTTTACAGATGCTTTATTGCTTGATACTGATGTTAACAATTTATGTGAAAAGATCTGTCAATCTAAGTATTTGAAAATGGTACCACTGTAAAGGAAGGTGTTTGTCTATAAAGTCACCTGGTAGAACTTGAACAGGAGGATCAGGAAGCATTCTCAACTACGCTTCCAATGTAAGGAAGTGCACGTCAATTTATACCTGTCTTTAGGGTCATTTCTGTCTTGTCACCCTGGCTTCTCAGAAAGTAATCCAGACCTTGATGCTGATCTCATCTATGATCCCATGTATCTCAAAAATTACAAACTTCCATTGACAACTGTAATATATACCTGGGGGGGAGAGAGAATATGATATAAATTAAGCTATGTAGCCAGTGTTCTGGACTAGCAATGATGCATTCTTCAGAGGAAGCTGCAATTAACTGTTGCATTAACTGCATGTTGGGTGTTTGAAACAATATCTTCAGAGTGGCTGAAGAGACAGACATTTAGCTTGGATTTTCATATGCTCCTTGGTGCTCAACTCCATTAACTGCAACAAGCAGTGAGAAGTTAACAGAATGATTAACAAAGTCTTTTGATCACCCAAGTACAAAAAAGGGCCAAAGGTAATTGTTTAGGGCAAAACCATAGCTGGGCTATTACATATGATTTTATATATAATAAAAGTCCTACTTATAAAAAGATGGGGCTTTGTGTTTACTACTACTTGCTAAGAGAAGGCTTGCAAGACAAGTAAGAGGAGTTTTTCTTAGACTTCTCTGTTATGTAAAGTGGCATCATGCATTGTTTATAAGGCAGCCAAATCCCCAGGTGATTCAAATTTGAAGGAAGCATCTGAGCCGACTGCTGTGTGTAAGAGTTCATCTGAAATCAAAGAGCTCAGCCCAGAGACCTTTGCAATGTCTTTCTTTCAGGGAAGGCAGGGAGGCACCTGCATTGTTCTCTGGGAGTGCACAGCAAGCTCACCAAAATTGAATTAAGCCTTTGAAAGCAATCCTTAGAATCTTAGAGCTGAGTGGCTGAACTCTGTGTGAGGTTACATACAGAAAGAAGTTATTTTGCATTAGCAAAGCAGATTAGATTTTCATATTTTACTCTTTGTTGTGACCTTGGCTATGCATAAAATGACAGCCAGGTGAAACCTCATTGAAGCTTGCCCCTTAGGGAGAAATAGAAAGAAATGTGTGATAAAACTCTTGATTCTGCCATTATCTGGGAGAAGACCCTCACAACCAGCACTCCCCAGCTCCCGCATGTTGTGGTTGCGGGACAGGGCTCTCTAAACCCTTTTCCTCACTTAGATCACTTATAAAATCAGCATAAGACTGCACATTTTTAGAGTGGACTTAAGCCTTAATTAAGGTTCGTTCAGGGTCCTTGATAAAATTTACTATTTTTATTTGCTATTTACTATTTGCTATTGAAGTGGCTTGATGCAATAAACAACAAAAATACATTCAAGAGTAAGGTATAATCTGGAAACTCTCCTCAGGACTTGTCTACAAAAATGCATTAGTATTTTATTGCACCAGCAGACAAAGCAGAGCAGCCCCAGAGTACTAGGGTAGCTAGGCTGACATGAAATTGTGACTATATCTACCCCTCAACAGCACCTTTTACTGAGGCTCTTGGCACCATGCATCTCTTTTGGAGAATTTTGCCCCTATGCCAGCTCCAGCCGTGCTCTGGATAACTCAGGTCAGGGAAGGGTCCCTGGCAGCCAGCTCAGGCACCAGCTCTAGTATTGGGACTTCACTCTGCATTGAACCACTGGTAGTTCCTTTTTTTAAATACACCTTCATGTTGCAAGTATTCCAGGCATCTGATCATGCACCAGCAATTAAGCCAAAATTCCCACCAAGGTCAGAAATAATTTTGCTTTGGCAAGAATGCATGTTTGTCTGCAGTTTCTGTGTATGAGTATTCCTTGAATGCAGTATTACTTGGAAACATAGAATTGTCTGGTTTGGAAAGGACCTATAAGATCATTGAGCCCAACCATTAATCTAGCATTGCCAAGTCCACCACTAAATCATGTCCCTCAGCACCGCGGCTTCATCTTTTAAATACCTCCAGGATGGTGATTCAGCTACTTCCTGGGCAGCCTGTTCCAATGCTTGATAACCCTTTCAGTGAATGCATTTTTCCTAATATCCATCCTAAACCTCACCTGGTGCAACTTGGGGCCATTTCTTCTCATCCTACCACTTGTTACTTGGGAGAAGAGACCAACCTCCACCTTGCTCCAGTCATCTTTCAGGTAGTCATAGACAGTGAAATAAAGGTCTGCATAATTAATTAGTGTGTTAGATAATGATCTTAAGAACCAAATACATAAATTTATGTTTTGACTTTGCCTTGAGATATGTGAAAGAATGAAGCTTTTTCTTTTTAGAGAACTCATTTTCCTCACCCAAACCTTTTTTATTTATGCATAACCTTTTGTGTGATAAAAACAAACTAAATTTACAACAATCTGCATCTATTCAAATTGATAATGTTACTTTTATAATGCCTCTGAACGCTATAACCAACCAGTTCCCAAACTGAAATAGCAAGCTACATGCAAATTACATTAAATTTTTAGCAGACTAATATTACATCCTCATATATTGTTAGGAGTAGCTCCTATAACTTTCCATGATAGGCTGTGCTGAAAGAAAAAAAAGCAAAACCTTCTGTAAGTCCACTAATTTAAAGAGGACCCATCTTGGTCCCTTTGAAGTTACTAAAAAGATACTGTGCAAAACTATTACAATTACTTTAAATACTCATTTTCTCCTCCTATGAATATTCATATATCTTTATTCTACCTAGATCATCCTATCAGTAATATAACTCATCCTTCCCTTGCCTGCTGTTCTGAAAGACCTCTTTTGATCTTCATGAACACCCAACAGAATCGTTACCTTACCCTGTGAAACCTTTGGAACTCTGATCCTATCTTTCATTAAGTACCAACTGTCCTTCTAGAAATGATAGCATGACTTTTAAAAAAACAAGAAGCCCATGAGCCACAATATCTTTAAGCTCTTCCTTAAAATAAATTGCAGTGATGAAGCACTACAGTAGCTTTTAGCCTGTTTTAGCCATCTGTGGAACACTTATACCCAATAAAGAATCAGATTCTGTATTTAGTGTTCTCAACTAGATGTCACTGCTGATACACTGACATTAAGATAAAGTGTAAAAATTGTTGGGTGGGGTTTTTTTGGTTTTTTTTGTTTGGTTGGGTTTTTTTTCTCCAAACATGGGCTGATGAGGTTTGGTAATGTAAATACTATGTATTCTGAAAAGAATTTATCTTTAAAGGTACTCAGAGACCCTACAAATTTATTTATTTTTTTAGGAGAAGCAAAAATAGAAGATGCGAAGCAGCATTACACAAATACTCATGCTGATGTTCCCATAAATGCCCAGCAGGATCAAAAGAATGGACCATTATATTTACTCTAAGCAAGTTCCAGTAGAACAGATAAAATTGGATGTTTGCACAGAGTTTCAGTGCTCAGTGGCATCCCATGAGAGTTTTTTTTCACTTCTCCAGGTTGTCGGACAAACAGAAAGGCTTTTGTAGACTCTTACATGATCAAAAAATATGCTCTTTCTAGGCGGCAATGCTTTTGGGGAAAAAGGCATGGCAGAAGCACAGAGTTTCTCTTATACACCTATCAGGGCTGCAGGAAAAGGAGTAGTCACCAGCTGAGCGTGAGCTTAAGCCAACTGCAGAGGACACGGAAAGCTTCTGAACATGGCCAAAAGTGAGCTGACAGGAGTTACAGGTAGCACCATAAAGAATTACTGCGTTTCACAGGTAATAATGGGGAAGTTACATGAAAAACCCATAACTGAAGGAGAGTTTCAGCACAGCAAAGTTGTGCAAGCCCAGCAGCATTTAGGTAACCCCATCAGTAATGCCACAAAAGGCTGAGATTATCTAGGTTATTGTATCGGAAATGGCAAATCTGGGATCAAGTAAAAAAAAATAAAAAAAAAAAAAAACAAAAAGCAAGCAGAAGGAGGAGTGAGGAAAGTCTGAGGTGGAGAGAAGAACATACTTGGGCAGTAAAAAAGAGGGGCAGGAAATAGGAAAAGGGCACGCTGCCTCAGGGGGCCTGCTGGGAAGCCTTGTGCTCTTATCCTCTCAGCCTAAATCAATATGATAAAACAAAACCTGTTGTTCTGGCCACACGACACAGCCCAGACCAACTCCTGCGGCTTAGAGACACTTTCCCTAGAGATCAAGGGAATACCCAAATGGGCAGATGAAGCATGCTGGGGTTGCTGTGACGGTGCCTGTTCCAGCAACACTTCTTTAAGAGACTACTGAGTATCTTATGAGTCCTGACACTGTCAATGAGCTAAACACTACTGTGACAATTATTCCAATGTTGCTGAATCCAACTACAAAACAGAAACTAGCTAAAACTGCTGCTCTTATGCAGTGCCTGAGTTATCACATGAAAGAAGGTCTTAGAAAGCTTATTACCCAAAATGAAACAAGCAAAGCCACTGAGGACAGCAAAACACATTCACCAAGCAGATATTGAACTCAAAACTCCCTTCAGAACAACTGATGTTGGATTTTGGGTTTTGTTTTTTTTTTTTCAACCAGTACTTGCCTAAAATGCAAGCCAAGACTTGCAAGTATATCTCCATATGAAAAACTCTTGTACAAATTTTAAAATAAATGTGATCTAAAGTTTGGAATTTCCTGCACTGCAGCTAGACGAGAGTTTCACCATCACTTACTGGCAAGAGAATCCCGTTTATATAAAGACTGTCAGCTACAACACTTGTAAGCAGGATGAGGACTACTCCAGCTCCTTGCAGCATGATTTGTAAAACAGCCTAAAGCAGCATTTGAGATACTGGGAAATAATTCAGATTAAAGATTAATACTTTGTCTCAAAGGACAAAGCATGTGAATAATTCAATATTTTATATTCATCACAGCAATGATTAACTACTGGCTCAATTGAGAAGAGTTTTGCCATCCAGTTATACCCGATGTATGGTTGTTGGCTGTATATAAATGCCAATTTTAACAAACTCTGATTTCAGATTTTTAGTAAGAATATCTTTTGTTTCTCACTCTCAGAAGCAAGAAAAACTGCCAGTGGCCTTCTGTGCATATTCATCGTTATTTCACATTTTTTGCAACAATTCTGAGCATCCCGTTTTATAGAGCTTGTATAAAAACATGGGTGAGCATCTGCATCACAGGGCACGTAACTGCACAACTGTCAGATACAACAGGGAAAATATCTTTCGATTTCACAGGTATCCTTCTCACATTTTCCTCATAGAGAGTCACTTTCCATAATGCAGACTCCTGTTGGCTAATAGCCTCTTTCAAATCACATCCAATGCAGGAGTACAAGCAATAGAGATCTGTAATGCAGGTACGTCGGGTTAACTGAAAAAGATAAATTTAAAAAAAATAATTAAGTGAAGGAGAATACACTCCATTAAATTTGCCACAAGCTTTCACCCAACTATTTTAGGCTACCTAAGCAGTGACATGCAAAAAGGTTCTGACACAGGGCCAATCTTTAAAGGACCACCAGAACAGCAGACACAAAAGGCAGCTGTTTCTCCTCTAATCAGTGCACACAGCTATCAAGGCAATCATAGCTCCCACCAAGGATCCTCTAGTCCCAACTCACTGATCAGCTGGACCTGAGCGGAACAGTAAGATGAGTCATGCTTTAGCTTCAAGGCTGGCAGCCTAACCATGTTGGGGGACAGAGGAGTGGGGAATGAGTAAATCTGGGAAAACCTGGGAAGGAGAAGAACATAGCTAAAGCAAACTCCTAAATTAATGGTGAGATGCATTAAAGTAATGGTTTGATGAGAGCAACTCATCAAAAAGTTTTATACTGAAAACATGCTTCTCTCAAAATACATCTAAGAATGGCAAGTAACTTCAGACCTTCTGCAGTAATTTTTCCTATCATACATGGCTGTCAATCGTTATTCTTTAAATGAAACAATGTACAAAAGCAGAGACCAAATTTAATAAACATTAAAATATTAATATTAATAATAATTATGTTTGATGGGACAAGGCTGTTTTCTGACAGTGCTTAGTTGAAGTGGACTGGATTTTATTGGAATCCTGCCAACCGCCTTTCCAATTACAAAAGAAGGCACATTTGTCACATCCCCTTTTTCTGCACTACTTTTCCAAGCCAAACAAAATCACATAGACAGTCTAATGAGATACTCTGCAGGCTTAGTCCTTTCAGACACTGCAAAATCAGCTATATCTACCTAAATGCAGTTTTTAAAATAACACCGAAATAAAAAGCACTAAGGAATACCATTTCCACTGTGTTTGAGGACTCATTCTAAATACACTATAAAACAGACATTTATGCACCAGTATCAGGCACTAGAAACAATCTTCACACATAGCAAGGAACCATCAGGATTTCTCCCAGGGTGTACTTCAGAGTTTAGAACCATCAATCTGGAAATACTGCATACAGACTTATTGACATAAGTGAACCAAGTAGGGCTACAGCACTGCTATTTCTTAAATGCTTTGTGCAAGAACTGGTGCTAAAAAAATAAATTTTAAAAGATTATAATCCGGTTTCTCATCCCTGATCTCCAACTCCTTAGGCATTTTTTTAGGTCTTCAGGAAATGATGCAAGCAAACATTTTTTTGAGATTTTGGGATTCCTTTTGCATGCTAGAAACATTGTAGATATTCATTAATCCTCAGTTTATTCATCAAGAAGTGCCCTTAGGCAAACTTCAGAGCTTCAGTGTTATTTTTAAAAAGGAGTGTACTAGTGAAATGGGAAACTGCTATGTACTAGTTGCCAAGAGTATTAAGAAAAAAAAGAGTTAAGTCCTTGAAATGCAATGAGAAAGATTATTGCAACATGAAGCCACTCTCTTGAAACAGATTATATCTGGAAAAGAATTCAAGTCCCATTAGAAACCAATGGAAGCAAGTTTCAAAGAGATTGCAAAGTAATTTCTTTCAAATTACTTTGTTAATTTAAATGTATTAAACCATTAAATTAACATAACGCATATTTTAGGTTACAGAGCTTCCTTTAAAGTAACTTTGAAATCAAATCTCACTGGATTCAAGCATAGTCTAAAGGTTATTTAGTTTTAATTACCACATTAAAAAAACACAAACTTATCTTAAAAATACATACTTGAAAGTTTTAGGGCCCACTCTCCCATTCCATACTGTTCTCTTCATTTCTTAGTCCCACCAAGAGCACTTGATTGAATCAAAAATTAGCTACTACACATTAAAATACAGGCTTCAATCTCCAGTAAAGCCAGTGTGAAGAAAACAAGCTTTAGAGCATCTGCCCTTTGAGATCACATTAAAAAAAGACAATTAAATTGATGCATATAAAACTATCAGAAGACAACTGAAATTTACATTCATTCTTTCAAATATACCTAGTATTTTAGATGATACCAATTGTTACTATTTTTC
>JAOXNG010000012.1:137176526-137186912 GCA_028566535.1 Scolopax minor
CATTTTAGTGAATTACATGGCAAAAAAAGGTTAACAGTGCAGGCGCTTTGGCCAACTTCAGCTTGTGTTCAGCTGTACATCTTCCATATGCAAAAGAAAAAGAAAGAAGCCAGCATATTTGGAACCCATCTTTGCACTTGGGCAGTCATTGCACTGCACTTTGATTCTGGGACTGAAGATAGACACGTCCTGCAAAGAGATGTCCTGTCCACTAAAGCCTGAGTGAGTCTTTGGTAGGCTAATACTTCAGTATTTTTATACATTTATCTACCGCAGTCATTTTATTCACTAGGATTTTCTTTTGTGATCCAAGATGGTCAAAGAGGACATTCTGGAAAAACATTACAGTAAAATCCTCAAACGACCAGGCACTTCAAACCCAGTCTTTTCCAAAGGCACCAAGAATTCATGGGGCACTGTTTTTTTCCCCCCTAATGAAAGGTGACTGCATCTGCTTTTGTACAATGCTTATAAATCACTGGATTGTTATTTTACAGTTTTGTATACACTATATAGTAGCCTTGTCTGCTGCGTGGTTGGTTGCATGAATAAATAAGTAACCCCACTGTTCTTCACAGGTGACGTCTCCATTCCACCATATACTAAGTACCAATTTCTTCAATTTCAAAATTATGTAAAATGCCATAACCTTGCTCAAAGTGTAACACACGAACTCTTCTGACACAGGCTACCTCCATCTGAAATATGCGGCTCGTTCTACATGCATTCTAAATACAGCATGTCCAGGTAGGAAACAAAATTGTCATCGCCAATATTCACTGGTGAAATATAATTGTATAGATCTCTGCAAAACTTCTGCTTCCCTTAAATAGAGTTCACACGAGAATGGTCTGTTGTCACTAATGCTCAGCTAACACCCATTTATCCAAACCCCCAGATTTTCCAAGTGACCGCTGCAGGACATATTATTCATTTAACGTATTAAGAATTTACCAATTTTTATCTAAATACACCAAGTATATGCTTTCAAGCAAAGTTGTGGCAAAAATACAAAACATGGACGTATTTGTACTGCTGTAATGCACTTGGTTAAAGCCTTCATGTCTCTTCACACAGGTCTAAGATCCATATGAAGCATTTTGCCTTATCAGACCAGTAGATATAAAATGCAGTTGTATCAAAACCTTGCTTCTGCTGGTCACCTGAAACTTATGGAAGTTGTATGTAAATCAACCAGCCTTCAGACAGGGTTCTTTAGTGGTAAATATATTTTTGCAGCACTTACAGGCTTAAATTTCAGTCTGAATAGCAGTGTTGAATTCCGCAGCATGTTGTGAATGGTTGTTATTTGTTTCTTTCACCGTTTCCCCACCACCTAAATCTCCATCTCTTGAAGACCCGTTGTTAATGCGTTCCTCAGCGATGTAGCTCAGCTGTGGGACATCAGTGCTGGGGGCTGCTGGAGCAGGCACAGGGATTCCACTTGGCTGTGGAGAGTTTTCCAAGCGATCGTTTTCCACCTCTGGGAGAACACTGACCGTGGTGAAGCGAGTGTGATAGTCGCTGGAACCGTGGCTACAGGAAGTTTTCATACTTTCCATATCTGAGCAACTAAACTCAGAGAAGTGACTCGAGTGAGAATCTGCTACAGATGGGATGCTATCGCTGAGAGAGGGAGAGTCAAATTCACTGGAGTTTGTGCTTTGTTGTTCCAACAGCTGAGCATCCATGTCCTCTCTTGTCTCGTTTATTTTCATGCTACTCTTCTTCCTCAGCTTACCTTTACATTTTTTTCCCGCTGTTGTTTCTTTGGACCACTTGGTGGCACTGGATTTGCTTTCTGGCAAACAGGCCGCTGAACAGCCGGCGTTACTCCGACCCGCAGCGCTGCCGTCATCCACGCTGCTGCTCCCGCTGTTGTGTCGGAATTTGGCTGGCTTGGACTCAATATCCACTTGCACCTCCATACTGTTGCCTTCCCTAGGACAGGAAAGGATCCGGGAGTGTAAGTGGTCACCTAAGACAAGCCAGCTAACACAGCAAAACAAACTCTTGCTGCTTTCCAAGATACACAGCAAAAGAAAATTTGAGAGACGTAACTTGCTTTAGAGAAGTTAAGTGTTTGACCAAATAAACAGCCCAAAAAAACCCCACAGAGCCTGAAAGACCTAACGCTTCACTGAGTTCTTCTTTGGAAATAACCCTGGCAAAATCTAAGTTGTCACACAATTCAATTTGTAACAAAATCTGCATTTTCAAAGGGTAATCACTGAAGCAGGACAGCTGAGGAATGCTTAGAATATCCTTCAGGCAAAGCTTATTCATCTTCTGTTTTCACCACGTTTCTCTTACCTGTCCAAAGGGATGTAGGAGTTCAGAATGGATCCTGCCATTGCTTTGGTACTGGCATTGTCACTAACTGTCCCCAAGCTAACTGTGCCAGATTCTCCACTCAGACTGTATCGTTCTTTCTGCACATCTGCTTGCACTTCCAGTCTTGGAGAGAAAGAAAGAGAGTTGGATGTTCTGCTACTACAGTTAAAGCACACACTAGTTGAAAATTAGTGTCACCTCAAAGGGTTTCTCTACCATTCAGTAGTAAGGTTATTAGTACCCCAGTACAGATGTGCATATTTACCCCCCTGAAACAGGTTCTCTCTTCACACTGTCAAAAATGACTTTTTTAATAAAAAACTAAACCAAACCAAAACGACCCCAAAGCAAAACCAGATTAATTTCCCAACAAAGCAAAATGTTGCGTGTTACCCAGAGCTTCTGGATTCTTTCCTCCCTGAACTTTACAGGAACAACTTCCAGGCTTAGCTACAATTCTTTGTCAGCTAGTACTCTCAAAATGGAAAAAACAATCAGAAGGGTACATAAGTTCAAGACATGATACTTTCCATGTTTCTCCAGCTGCAAAATTATTACCAATCAAACAAATGGCAGAGAACTGTGTCCTGTACTCTGCTTTATATTGTGTTGTTATCAACTGCAACAGGAATAATAGAAACGTGAGCAATCCTAAATTGGGCTGAACAGATAAGACAGAAATTGAATTATAATCTTTTTTTCCAAATGCCTTGTTTATCTATGTTCTGACAGTGAACTGGAAAGGTTTTTTGTTTTGTTTTCCACTCTCAGCTCTTTAAAGAGGATACATACACCTCACTTAACAGTTACAGCTTGACACACCTGTCCCAGCATAAGGGATCTCCTGATGCTCTCCTGTGTTCCTCATTCTATATAGTCCAAACTTCCAAATTGCACAAGAAAATGAGTAGTGTTAGCGCTTGATTTAAGGAGCAAGTTCCATCCTGAACCCTAAATATTAGTGATCCTTTCCAAACGTTCCCTTTCTCTTCAGAGTACAGGACAGCCAACAGCAAGGCCCTAATTCGCAGGAGGCACTGAGCTCTTAATTGACAAGAAGTTGCCACCTCAGCAAGGCCATGTGCCCACCTGCCTCCTTCCCTCCTGCCTAAGTCCATTTGGAATCCACGCTCCAGGCAGGTCTTCTGAAGGCACAGCCTAGTACTTGAAGACACACACACACTGAACAAGTCAGCAGTTCTGTCTTTGGGGTGAGGTGCACCAGGGAACATGCCTGTGTTTGACATGAGGTGCCTCCCCCTGACTCCTGGGTAGCAGGAAAACAAGATCTCAGGCCCCATTCACCCTGAAAAAATGCAAACTCCTTTGAGGATCATGATCTGGTAATCTTGGAAATCACCAAATTTATCAGAGATGAACTGCCTCCATCTCCCAGAGCCAGCTCCTCTTAATAGGAGCCAATTAAAAAAAATAAAAATCAAAAAAACTAGTAAATACCACTTCTTCTGCTTACAGTGGAGCAGGACACTGCACAGCAGAAGCCCAACTCTTACCTGTTAAAGCAGTTAACCATTGCACTTCCCGAGAGACTCCCTGTTATACTGGCCCCAGCCAGGGCCATGGTACTAGCGGTTTCGCTTAGGTTGTCTCGAATGGCTCCTATTCTATCCATGTGGCTACCACTTGCACTCAAGCTGCCAGTCAGTCCCCCCACGCTTCCTTCGCCGATGCTGGGGTTATGCCGTGCCTCGGCTACCGATGTGGTATCTAGACAGAAATAAAGAAGCCTTGTCAGTCATGGAAGCAGAACTTAGTAGTTTCTAGAATGCGACCATGGAAACTGTTCCTGAAATGCTGAGAAAAGGATTTCTAAAACATAATGCAACAAAAAGGTCACTTTTCAAAAAAATATTTAAAAAGGGATCTTTCTTGGAGTTGCTGTATTAGTTACACCTGACATCACATAATTAAGATACCAGTAAGTTAACCACCAACAGGACAGGTAACATGGAGTCAAGGAAAACAGAGAGACCCTATTCACAAGGAAATGGCCACATAATTAAATATGAACACGGATTGGCATTTAGTTCCCCCCATCATGGAACAGATGAAAGCCAGCAAGCTTCCACAAACCAGTATTCTGAAAAAGCAGCATTAATTTTATCTTAAAACTTTTACCTACAGAAAAGATTTTACCAGCGTCTGGCTTTGATTAAAATGGGCAAGAAAAGCTTTAATGCTTGTATTACAATTCAAACACAGAGAAGCTGTCCTCATCTGAGAGCTGGTCTTTCAGCAGTGAGCAGAGCTTTTCCTAACTGTATAGTACCTCTTCTGCAAATAAGTACTCTACTATTTAAAGACATCAAAAGTCACAAAGCCCAAATTTATAGAAAATGAAATCTGTAATTTTCTTACCTACAGCTGCATTTGTTCCGCCAACATTTATATCATTTTCATCATCAAATTCTATCCTGACACCTTTTCCATTGCCTGCTGACACACCACAGCCCCCACTTCGGCAGAGGGAAATTGGAACAACTCCATACACGTAAGCCAGCATAATAGGAACACCAATACCTACAGAGGAAAGTACAGTATTTCATTAAATGTGACTTATATTTTTGGAGCCTTTCATAAAGGTGATTTCATTTTCATGATTACTTAATATTTCACACTTGAAAGAAATCAGGAGGGAGCAAAATTAAGAAACATTGGTAAATCACTAAGGTGAAATGACAGGAAAGTCCTTTCAGCAGGCAGAATGTCCTTTATTAGCATTGGTACACAGAGAAGCTTAATGCTTGATTAATTAATACTTCCAGTATGTGTGCAACATCTTTTACAAACACAATAAAAATACTCCAAAGGTTCATATAAGCTCTATTGGGGACTGTAATAATGTTCCACCTGAGAAACAGAAATAGCAGAGATGTATTTCAAATGTTATTCAACTAAAAAATGAATTCTACTAATTTAATAAGGGGCTTAATGTTGCATCCACTCAAGTCAGACAGGGTTTTGCTATCAATTTAATAGGACTTAACATTATTATTATTATCGTGGGATCTTTCATACTTCTTGTATCACACTGATCCAATTAAAAAATTTTAATTATACAGGTTTTCCTTAAAAGTAAACAATTCTGTGGAGCAGGCTAGCTGGAATTAAGGGAAAACCTTGAAAGGAGCCATGGGCTAAAGTGCACACTGATATACACACACATCCATCCCACCACTTCTAGTGGACCGTGAAAATTAACTCCTTTGGTAAATGAATAAACCTTTGCCAACAGAAGTACACAGAAAAATGACAGGCTGAAGAGTGGCGAGATGGTACATTCTGAAAAAGCAGACCCAATGCACAGTCTTCTCAGTCTGACCTAAAAGAAGGGTTCCACTTATAGGAAGCCCCTTTCACTAGAAATTCCTCTGTATTCAAGGAGGGAATGCACACCCTCAAGGTCATTTTTTTAGAAGCCATATAAAGCCCTGAGACAGGAGGCCATGTGTTAATGGCAGCAGGGCAAAAGCAAAAACTCCACAAAATAAAACCCAACTGCTCTCTCTAAAAGACCAAGTTATCTCTGGTCAGGAATAAGAAACAGCTCAAAAGAATATGGTAAAGTAGATTTATAATACATCTACAAAACTTTGTGTTCAGCAGGGATCTGGCACCACAGCTACACGAGACCAATGCAATGTACACAGACAGTTTTATGACTAGAATATCTGCCTTTGCACAGAGGTCAGCTACTGTTAATAAGCAGTTTAAAGCCACAGATTCATGTTCCATTTAAACCATCGCTTGGCTAAAAGCAGCCCTGCCTTCCTGAGGCCACTCCTTTCTCTCAGTGCCCTACTTCTGGCACGAGGGGGAACACTACATACACAACTGTGTGCTGAATGGACCAGGGGACTGATCTGGCTTAAAACTAAATAAAAGGTGGGTCTTAACATGAATCAGGCACCCCAGCAGCTTGCTGTGCAACTCTAACGATGCCTCTGCTGCAGCACAGGAGAAGCAAGGCAGCACCAGGCAAGTCCATTCCTTTCAAATAAACAGGGTCTGTTTACAGTGATCTCGAAAATTACGTGGCAAGACAAGTATTTTGTAATGTACAGCCAGATTTTCCTCGAATGCTATCCTCAACAATCCCCATGAGAAATAATGTGATAGAATTCAAACTGATTCCCAGAGCATAACAAATAGTTTGTCAACAACTGTCATGTTCAGTGTAGGAGACTATGTCTTTCTTCTGTGTTGAGAAGAGTTTAATATGAAGTTATTAAAATACAAATAGAATCTGTGGCAACAGTTTTTTCTTGGTCTTGGAAGTATTTAAAGAGGCTTTAAATTCTTCAGCTTTAAAAGCCAGATATGACAATGAAGCTTCAATTTGCAACATAAAAATTGTTTTTCATTCTTTGTTGCAGTATCTCCTGAAGTACTGTATTCTCCATTCTGCCCCAATAAATGTATATAACCTCAGACTCATCATTGTCTCCGTTCCTTCACCTACAAAAGGAAACTATAGGATTTATCTCTGCTATTTCATTTGTGAGTGCTTACAGATTTCTGGTTGCAAAGAGCTACCAAGACACAAAATAAGAACATTTGCTTACCTACAGTTACTGCAGCTACAACTGGAGAAACAATTACAGATAAGGTTACACCACCTGCTATAGCCAAGTTTCGCTTGTGCTTTGAAATGTCTTTGCCCTCATATCGATTGTGAATCTTGAGAGGAGAGAAGAAAAGAAGAAAGGGTTTTTAGAGTATTATCATCATCAATAATATATTGCTGCAAGGATGGAAGAACTGACATAGAGTTTGGAGTCTGTACCCTGCTCTCTTCTAGAGAGACCATATTCTACCTCACAGTTTATTCCTTATCTTAAATAAAAGAAAATTTATGCATTCCTTAATTTTAGGCAACTTCCTAAAAGTCAGAATTCCTCCCATCCAGCAACTAAGCACTCACTTCTAGCCTCAAGTTAAAAGAACTAAATCATTGAACAGTTTGTTTGTTTACTCATTACTCCAGTTTACATGGTTGGAAACAGCAGACAACTTTCAGGATCAATGAACTACCACTTCTGATCAAATTGACACTTCTTTTTCCCAGCCATCTTTTCCCTGAACAACATGTAGTGAAACTTTCAGAGATTATTAAAATTTATGGAAACAGAGACTGACAAAAGTGTCATGAAAACCTTGCAGAAAGGCAGCCTTCATCACACATCGCCGGGGCTGGGGGGAGGGAAGTAGTGGGGGTAGAACAAGAACTCCATCGAGGCAGGAAATATTTTAGCAAACCTGAAATACTGGAGAATCTGCTAACCAAAACCCTTACTGATGGTTCATGTCTGCAATAACTCTGAAATGTGACTGGCTCAAACTTATCTCCTGCAAATCCCACATGAACCTGAAAGACCTTTGAAGATCACTGTGTCACAGAGATTTCCCGTTTCGTGTATTTCATTTACTCTTTCTCAGAAATACGGCTTTTCAGGGATATGTGCTTCATCTGACATTGTTCTTGGATAAGACATAATTACAGAGGAACAATAGGTCACTATCTTAATGGCGGTCATAAGGTTAAGCTAGTCTTCAGTACATCTAAGGAGGAACACAACGGCATCCTAAGAATGTAATTACAGTATTTTTATATCAATATGCTATTGAAAAAAAAAAAAAAACAACAAAAAGAAGAAACATGAAAAGAGCTGGAATTTTTACTAAATGTTGTGTTTTCTAAATTATAATTTCAATAGTGATTTGGTAGGGTAGTTCTCATTTTGGAATAAACTTAAGATATTTGTATTTGTTTGGGCAAGACAGGCAAGGAAAGGGCAGAGGAGACACTGCACTCTGTATAAAGAGAATACCCTGAGGTACATTATACAAAAAGTAATGCAGACTGAGGGAGCACTTGAATGTGGAATATACCTATGGATTAGAAAGGAAAACTTTAACATGAACACTCTCACAGTACAAGCGTGTACAAAGGAAAATAAGTTTTCACAGGGCTCTGAGCAATTAATAGGATCATCTCAGGTACTGAATTTTACTGCTATAGGCAATTTTAACTACCCAAACAAAAGACATCCAACAAACAAAGATACCTATAAAGCAACAAAAAGGGCTGGAAGGGAGTGGTTACAGAGAAGAAGCTGATTGAAAACATCAAGATAGAAGGTTACATTTGTAGGAATGACTACGAAATAAGAGAATTCAGAATACTGAGTAAAGAATAAAGAACATCCAAATAAGAGTACTAGGCCACAAGAAGAGCCAATAAATTTCAATAAATGCAGACAAAACAGTAGGTTAACAAGACATATCTATGAAAAGAGAAGACTAGCTCTTCCTTACGGAAACTCCATCAAAGCACAAGCACAAACTCTTTCAATGCAGAAGACAGATGGAACGTTGTAAAAGAACAACGAAGTTTCCTTTACAGAAGCAGCAGCAGCATTAAGAAAATAGAAAGTAGGTCAGATTACTACAAATGGGTATAAAGGAACAGCATGAGGGTGTCAGGACAAAATCAGAAAGGTTAAAATAGATGGGACAAAAAGCAAGGGACATCAAAGTCAACAAGAAATTATTCTACAAGTACACTGCTACTAAGAGGAAGACCAAAATGGATCAATCTGCTATTTAACAAAAAGGAAAGACAGCCAGCACATGAAACTGGAGGCCTGTTCATTTTCTTTTTTTCCTTTCAGTTACCACTAAAGGTCAACTGTGAGCCAGGTGACTGGTGACAAAGGAGTAAGATCTGTAGGAAAACAGCAGGTTAGAGTGTTCTTACATGAGTTGATCTGAACAAAAAAAAAAAAATTTCAGCAGGCCCAATTTCAGAGCCACTAACAATTTTTTGAAGATTGTTATTCATAGAAGATGTCTGAAAAAAACCCAGGAAAACTGGAAAAAGTTAAATTGCAATGATAATCTTTAAAAAGGTATAAAACAAGAACCTGGGGAATAAAGACCAGTGAACTGAACTTCAATTTCCTGATAAGTGGGAACTTGGTAGACACTAAAGCAAATGTAGGAAATAAAGAGGCCACACTTATTTTTTTCACTTAGAAATCACACTGAATAATTTCCTTCTGTGACAGCTAACTAGCCTTGAGGATGTGGAGAAACAGATGACACACACTGACCAGAACAAAATTTTGATATTTGCTTGTATGACAGGTTATAATAGTCCAGACTGAAAATGGACTAGAGAAATGTACTATTAATTTAATGTAAAACTGACAGAAAACATGTGAGTTGACCTTAGTTTTTTTTATTGCTCAAATTGAGACTCTTCACCCTATTACTTTTACCGACAGATATGCCCTAGATCCAAGAGCACTCAACATTTTTGTTAGCCTGGGAGATGAAAAGAGAAGGATGTGTGTGTTGAATTTCAGGCCAATAAAATCCAGCAAGGTTGCAAGAATGCCAGAACTCATACTGGTCTTGAGAAGTTGACAAAATGACCTGCAATGACTTAGATATAACACAAGATCAACCCTAGGAAGAGACCAATTGACTAATAATCATTATGGTGAAGAAGGGTATGCATTTTAGAGTGCACAAACAAAAATAGCATGTTTTTGAGAAGAGGTAACTCACAGTTACATGCACATGATCACCCTTTCATTTAAGTCAGCAGCAGCAATACTTCAGCTTCACTGCTCTATTGAAAGTGGACAAAAAGGAAGCATGAAGAACTGGAAGGAGATCCAGAACAGACAATGAGAATCAGAGATCTAAACCAGTGTATTTTCTTGTCAGCTTGTCAAGAAAAACTGGAAGTGCTAGGTTCATTTAGAGGCAAGAATGAAAGTGGCCTTCAAAATCATCAAGTGTGTAATGGGATATTGCACAACAAAAGGATTCTTTGTCAGCTGAAGACAGGGCAATAAGAATTCAGTGTAGGAAGAGAATTTACATTTTTGTTAGAAAAATAAATTTGACTAAGAAAGTTAAGCTCAGAGAGCCTATGGAATCTCCACCATCAGATGTTTTGAAGAAAAGTACAGAGAAGAATGGCCATTAAGGAGTGGGGTACAGTGGAAATTCTTATGA
>JAOXNG010000012.1:137249264-137264427 GCA_028566535.1 Scolopax minor
CTTCACTAAAATAGGACCTGTTTTGGAGATAACAGCAGTTCTAAGCCACAAATAGAATTGAACTTAAACAAGTTGAGCTATTAAACTTGTTGAGCTAGTTTAATTGCAATATTTATTGCAATTAAATCTAATTGCATAATATCTAAATATTATATTTCCTGAAACTGAAGTGGATACAAGCAGAACATAAGATACTTCTATACCAACTGTCAAAGAAACATTCACAATAATTCATGAACGGAATGAAGTAGCAGAGCAACAAGAAAACCGTATGTAATGTTTTAACAAAAATTAGGCAAATCTTTGGGCATCCAAACTGTCTAGGGCTCCTGTTTCTAAAGAAAAGCACCTACATGTACCTTCTGGGCACTTTCCATTTCAAAGGTCCTTCATCCCTATTGCCCAAGGATCTCTTCCTGTTAGAATGTATCAAGGGCAATTTTTTAATCAATAAATAAAACTGATCATCTGGTGTATGTCTAACCCTAGCGTCATTCTCTGGATCTAGGTAAAATGAAAGACAGTTTGAAAATACCTGTAGGGAAAGAAGACTCTTCCCTTTATTCCATATTCACAAATAGACTTGGAGGAGAGTGTTGATGGCATGCACTTTCATTTGGGAAATATAGGGAACTATTCCAACTGGTTTGGCCAGAGTTTGCCATGCACTCCCCGTTCTCCGCAGCTTGGTCATTTCCTGAACTCTTATATTCTTTCCAATTTAATGAGTTTATTTTCTCTTGGTGTTTTGCAGGTTTTTTCCTGCCCCTTATTGTTTTTCAAATGAATACTCATGCTTACTAGCATCTTATCCAAAAGGCCAAGACTTTGGTACAGCTTTGGAAATACTGCATGCTGCGAACTTTAATTTGCTTGTTGCTTATGCCTGCCTTTAGATTATTAATAGAAAAATTCAGAAAAAATCATAACTTGACCCATATAATACTCTATTAAATATCCTTTCTGGCATGACTCAAGGTAGCGTCTCAGTGTCAGTGAACAGAGCAAGAGTGAGACCAATTCTTTTGAATCTGTCTAGAAATACCCAACTGCAATCTATGGAGAGCTGCCTGGTGGTCCCCACAGACTCATCTGATCACATGTTACTGGCTCCTTATTTTTTCCAGCTGCTAGCTCCTAATAAAAGCAGAGAGAAAATGGTATTCCACAGAAATCATGAATACGGCTGCCCCAGGGGTATTATGTGAATGTGTACTGGAGAAAAGATGATCTCCACAACCCTGAAAGCAGCAGGGGCAGGCATTGCAAGACAGTTTCTTTGTTGACCTGTGATCTACCATATGGAAAAGTTGGATGTTTGTGTGGCCTTTTAAGTCCTAGCTTGATTAACCTTTTCAGGGCCATTCTTTACCCTCATTTTCCTTCCTACAATTGCAATACACTGTTATAAAGCAGTTTTCCTAAAACCTAGATCCCTGGAAAGAACATGTAGAATAAGATCCTTAGCTCCTGAGTCAGGGCCATTTTTCTGCCAATACAGGATTTTCAATAGTTCTACTTTTAATCTAATTACTTCTCCAGTCTAGTTTAAAATTTTCAGTCATTGCAGAATTCAAACAAAACTGTAGGCTGTGTGAATAAGCCTAGCCAAATGGGAATTTTCTCTGACTAAAGGTCAGGTTTGGCCTCTAAAGAACAGCCTGTGTAGTAATGAGTGCTTGGTTCCCTTGAAAATTGCAATTGTATGTAAATGTCACAAGAATACATGTATCTTTATTTAAAGAACTGTGTGGTTTTTTTGTCTGAGTTGCTTAAACCCATATGACTGAGGTATTTTACAATGCAGCTGTTAAAGATGACTCCAACATAACTTCCTTTTCAATCAAAGGGAGGCATGGAAAGTAACAGATCTTTAGATAAGAGAAAATTCACTTGTAGCTGTGTTTAGGCCCATCACTTCCTTTTTTCAGAAGAAGATGTGCTCTTGCACCCATGGGACTGCACTGCAGGCTGGAGATTTGAGGGGCTCAGCCCGGTTACACACACAGCCCACCAAGGTTCTACCTGGGGCTCAGCTTCCTGACGCCCCACTCACCTCTGAGCCCTGAAGTTGAGGAGAGGCCCTTTCACTCTACATCCCCTTCACTCTACATCCCCTTTCACACTGCTCAGTCAGGGCCCACACAGAATTCAAGCTTCTATTTAATGAAATTCTCTGTATCTGTCTTCCTCTCCTGTTTTGTGCCTTCCTCTCTAGAACCCTGACGCTGACATGTCCTTGGGGCTACAAAATATTTATTTTAGCTAAAATAAAACAGAAAAGAGAGACGCAAGTACCTACTACTGATGAGCAAATAGCTTTTATTCTGAAAGAAAACATGATGTGAAAATGTACCCTCTGGACAGAGGACTGCGGAGGCGTATCAGTGGATGTTCACACTCAGCATGGCACTTAGTGCTACCCTTTCGACAATTATCACCTCCTGGCGTAACCCAGGGCTGCTGAGCTGATGCAGAGCTGGCTGTCCCACTGCGGAGGGTGCCAGTGAGGTTAAATGTACCACTGAAGGGGCAATGTCTTTCTGATGTGCTGCTGTGGCAGAGCCACAGTCCAGGACACATAGGGCACCCTACTGCAGTTCTAGCATCTCCTCGTAAATGACTACGTAGAGAGAGGGAACTTCTTGGAAAGGAAACAAAAGCAGCAAGGTGGATGGGCAGGCAGAGATGCTGCAGGTAGGGAGAGGCGGCGTGTTATATCCTGGGAAGACACAGTCAGAACTGCTGGGAGGGAGCACACTTGTGGCATATTGCTCTCTTCCTCCCAGATGTGGTGGTGTGGTTGTGGCAGGAGTCAGTGAACGGCTCTGGTTATTGTGTGACTATTCATTACTTCAGCCCACTGCAGGCTCAGGGTAGAATTACCTAAACACCCAATATTCACATTTTGAAGTATTCTTTTAATTCTGTAGCCATAAAGACTGTAGATTTCACAGTTTTGAAAATGAAAGAGAACTGTATGATAACTTAAAGACACACATAATAGCTTTTTACAGGAGGTTATAGACAATTTTCTGACTACAGTTAAGCTGTAATGAATGTAAAAAAACTCACACCGGCACACAAAAAAGGGAGGAGGAAGGGAAAAGAAAATCTATTTACTTTTAAAGGACTCTTGGCAGCTAACATAAAATCAAAATTTAGGTTTTGTAAAACAGTATATTTTACCAGGCAAAATCTAATGAGGCTGATTTTTAAACAACTTAGCACAATTACACTGATTGCAAGAGCAATTTGGGTAATTACATGGGGAAATGACCATAATTAGCCAGAAATGAGAAAGAACCTTGCAAGTGTTCCCATATACAAGATTTTCTGTGTCTTGCTATGAGAAGTTCAGTGCTTACTACAAGTTTCTTTCTTTAAGCCAATAAAAAGGTGTGTTTAGATCAAAGAGTCGGTCATATGTTCATATGTAGTGATCCAGATACACAAAATCCCCAAACTTTGGGGACCGTTCTGAATTGTTATAGATGACCACTGGGATTCTGGGGGGATGACTGCGTGTTTGTTGTTACAGTAGCAGTGCCCAGTGACACATGGAGAGGCATTTCAGTATGCAAATGTGGAGGGGGAGGAATCGTGTATTTTGCATTGAAGTTCTGCCTGGCATCATGTCAAAAAGTTAATTTCAGTGCGGTAAGAAGAACAAAGAACAATTTTAGGAAGGATTTGATATTTTATTCATATTTAGATTAGGTCCGGAGAGATGATGAGAATGTTAATTGGTCTGTCTGAAGAGACAGACATCCTCACCAAGAAGAAAAATCATCTTGAGCAATTGGGTCTTTTTTCTTCATTTTTCTTTTTTCTCTTTTTATCTCCTCTATGCAAAGCTAAAGAGACGCTGAAGAAAGCCAGGCCAAATGGCAAGAAAATGAGCACAGGAACAGAAGAGACTTCAACTGATGAAGGGAATTGTGGACAGCAGGGACAATAGTCAAAGCAAGTCCTATCTTTCTGGATAGAAATGAGTAGGCTAGAACCTTTCATAATTGTTTATGAGCTGTTATTATTGTTGTTATCATTATAGATCTCTACAGAGAGAGGAAAGTAGCTGATAGAAATTTATGGCAACTTTAGAGATAAAAAAATTACTCTCTAGAAACTTCCCCTGTTAAAAAGCCATTTTGGGTGATTGTAAGACTCTTCTCTGTTTAAAATAGGGGTCCTGGTGATAAAGGCTTCCCAGCAGAATGCTGAAAATAACAGCCTAAAATTACTATCACTATAAAACTCAACATACTGCCAACAGAACTGTGTTTTTGGCAAAACTTACCCTGTTGTTGATCAACACAGTGAACTTCCTCTGTAAAACTCATCCATGGCCCAGCTGGACAAGGTTCATAAAATAAGTACAACAAAGTAGATTAGCTTTAAAGCTCTAACCAAGAGGTGGCAAAAACAGGGGGAACTCTGCTGAACTCCTGTTGTTCAGCTCTGATAAGCTTTCTCTTAGATTAATATGATTTTTCCAATGTTCAGTGTTATTTCAGCTTGTTACAGTACTCTAGTTTCCTGGTGTTGTTCCATTTGTGTTAATGTTTTATATCTGTCTTTTGTCTACTTTTTCCACTGAGCTCTCAGCGTTGCTACTAAACATGACGCAGGAGCCTGGTAGATGTTCTTAGGGCTGTTGACTTTGCTAGGACCTGATGCCCAGCTCTGTTCCACAATGTCTGGCTTGACCTAGTGGAAGAAGAGTAGCCATGTCACAACCTAATGTGAAATATATCTTTTTATTATGATAGCAGAGGGCTAACTGACCCCACTTGAGTAGGGTGAGTAGTAACACTAACTGCTCTTGTAGCTTCTCTCTTGGGGTAAAAGAAATTATGGACAAGGAGTGAAAGTGAGACTGTTTAGCAGTCATTCTCCCAGGCAAAGGACTCAGTGTGCTCTCTGTACACCACTGAATTGTTGCAGAAATGGCTGCAGAACAGTCTGTAGGGAGCTGAGGAGGAGGACATCTCTGCTCAGCCTGCCCTCTGCAGTGGGGGAGAGTGGCCATCTGGTCTAACAGACCTCCACCAAGAGGCAAGCCCTTATTCGTCTGGTGCTGTGGGGTGACTGCTTATCTTTGGGGAGCTTTTTCTGCTCTCCAGCTTGCTCTCTCTCTCTCCCAGAAAATTTCTGTTTGGTCAAGTCCATCTGTTTGTTTTTCTTTTGAAGATGCGACATGCTGGGCATTTGGGTAGGAAGAGAATGGTTTTCCTCAGAGGCTGGCTGGAGGCTTGAGCTGATGTTTCCTTGGTCACCCCTGAGAGTGAGCCTAGCAGATGGGTAATGTGATGCTAGTCTCTGAGCTGGAAACATTTCCAAATATGTGGTGGGAGACTGGGCTTGATGGCCTCAAAAGCTCAAGCCAGTCATGTATTCTTGTCCTTTCCCATCCTCTCCTTTCCTATCCTACCCTGCTTCTTATGTTGTAGCTAATCTAGCTAATGCCTCTGAAGAGGCAGAAAATGCAGCACCATTGCTAGTGAGGAAGCAGGAAATGCCCTTGTGAATGTCTTGGGCTATGGTGATCCACAGACCAGCACAAACTTGGGCTAAATTGGTTTCTGGCTTCTGCTGTTATAGGAATGAGCTCAATTAAATTTTTCTGCCTTGGTAGGATATGACACTTGATGGGAGTTGTCTGTCTATGGATGCTACTTAAATATATAGTAACCTGGAGTATAATGTTCTCATTTTAGTTAAAAATGTTAATTTAATAGAAAATGTTTAGTTTGCCATTTCAGGAAGCGAGGGGATGAGAGCTTCAGCTGGTCCATGACTGTGTAACTCCGTCAAAGAGCTATTATGGTACATACCAGCGAAGGGACTGGCTTCAGGCCTGTGATTACTTTTGTCCTGTATTATCTAGCCTTACTTTGCAAATGAACTGAGTCTGCACATGAAGTAAACATCCAGCATGCTCCATGAAAGACTTGGGAAGCAATGATGCCTGCCTGAAGTGTGCTCCCATGTAGCTCAGTTTCATATGTAGGTGTCAATAGCTCTTTTATGGGCTGCTTGGGATACATCAGATGCATATTTTATCCTCTTTTGTTAAAATGACATCGAGCCTGTCCCAGCTGTTTAAAACTCAGCCCCTGCGTCACCACTTGCTTTGGGAAACATTCATAACCTGGAGAGGTTCAACTACAGTTAGCTTCAAAAATTAATTACTTTTGTATATTCCTGTGCTGTAAGCACTGGGTGCAGCTACTGTGCTGTAATATTAGATTAAACTGAGTACATTATTAGCTTTATCAATGATTCATTACAATCTTAATGCCAACCGAAAGGACACAGAGTACCCATTTACCAGTGTGCCTCTAGCAAACACTGCAACACACGCAGGTGCTTTTTTTGGAAATGCCTTTATCAAGAAATATAAAGTAGTAGAAATTTCCTGAGTTGAGTATATGTGTTTCAAGTAGATTATATCAGAAATAGGAAAAAAAAACCTCCTACATTTCTCTTTAGACTTGAGGCAAGGTGCTCAAGATGGGACTCAGCCATAAGTTCCAGGCAGCCAGGATTAATACAAAATCTGTGTGACAGCCAACAACTGCAGTCTGAGAGCTAGACCATTTGTAACACTGATTGACAACTGTGCTCATGGAAGCCTGTGTGAAGGCTAGAGCAACTGAATGCAGCTGTGAAACAAGGTTGAATGAAAAAATGAGACTCGCAAGGACTTGGAAGCATGTGGCATGCGATTGCCTCCTCTCAGCCATACTCTCCTTGTCTTCCCCCCATGTTTTGGAAGGAGCTTTCTCCTTGATTCATGGGTCCATCGGTTTCCTCAGCTGAAAAGTAATTTCTCGTTCACACACCCCTTCACAGCAGGCCCCGAAGAAAGGGTGGGGACTTTGGGTGCTATTAATATGTAGAAAAATGTTAACTAATAACAGAATAAAAAGAACAGGAGAATTAATTTTCCTCTTCCTTTCCCTTTCAGGTCAGGGTAGAGAAGGAGTATTTCAAAGAGCAGACTTTAGCCTCTACAGATGCAATACACAATTTCAAGGCTTCCCAGTCTTCTTGAAAGCTGAGGCCTGTGACACATGCTTGTCAACAACTGTGTATTCACCCCTGTGGGCTTGGATCAGATGCTGCTACGTCCCAGTTTGTCACTGGTATAAACACTGATTTCAGTTGAATTAGTCTTTATTTACACTGGTGAGTATGAAGAAAGGCAGGTTTGCTAAGTACAGCAGATCACACGAAACCAGTCTTTTTCTTCACAGGAGGCATTAGTCACCACTGCAAGCGCTTTGATTTGTAAGTCTGTACACAGCACAGACAGGCTTTTGAGAAAGCAAAAGAGTGTGTTTGTGTGCGTTTCCTGGGTCATTCGGGGCTCTTGTGAACTCTTGTGTTGGTTTTGGTAAGGCTGGTTCAAATAGCTAATTGTCAACTTTAAAAATGAATCAATGAAACTCCAGAAACAAGCTACTCTGGAGATCAGAAGCAAGACCTGTTGTGTGCAAGACTGACAAGGAAATACATACATCCCAAGAATAGCCCACAGCTGTTTGCAGGGCATCTCTATTTGGACCTGAAGGATGGGAGTAGTGCCAGGTGCCTCAAGACACCTAAATAAATATTACTCACTGGTAGCCATTTGAAGGTGCCTGATTGATCTCAAAGACCTTCTAAGAAAATAAATACTTATTAATGATAACAACTACATTGTTGGGGTCTTTGGAGCCCTGCTGTGTTCCTCTGACCCAGGGACCAGCAGATTCAGTAAACCACAAGTAAGAAAATTAAACTTCCTGTGATTAGGTTTCATTTCACTGTAGATGAATCTCTATTTCTACTGGAAGAACATTAAGGGATTAATGACTCAAAAAGAACTGAAAACTACTGAGTACCACTTTTGCCATTTGCAGATGAGTGTAAATGACATTATATAAATGAGAAATCTAAGTCATCAGAGTTACATATTTAGCCTAAATGAACAGAATCACACAATCACTGAGTGGTTGAGGTGGGAAGGGTCCTCCGTAGGTCACCTGTTCCAAACCCCCTGCTCAAGCAGTGGCACTTAGAGCTGGTTGCCCAGGATGATGTCCAGATGGCTTTTGATTGTCCCCAGGGGTGGAGACTCTAAAACCTAACTGGGCAACCTGCGCTAGTGCTCAGTCACTCTCAGAGTGAAGAAGTGGGGTTTTTTATGTTAAAATTCATACATTAAGTCTCAATTTTCATGCAATACACACCTAAATCAGGGTTTGTTCTCCATCCTTCAAAACTGAGTAAGCAAAATGGTCAAGAAGATGAGTAAATAGAAGAAATTTTAAAATCATTTGCCATTTAAATGCTTCTTCAAAACATTTTCTGCCAAAGCTAATTAGAAAGGTAATTTCCTAGAAGCTTTCAGAAAATTTGCGCATTCCTTCCACGTATATTTTTGCAGAATCACCGCGTTTCACCTTATGTGTGGAGCATCGCCCTGAAGAAATCTGGCAGGCCTTGTCTTTGATAGGATGCCTCTCACAGCTTGCTGATGCTACAATGCTGGCAGGAAAAACAGCCGCTGTACGTTTGCTGGGCTATAAGACAGCTAGGGCAAGGTAGTGTTTCATTAAACACTCAAGACATACACACATAAACACACACACACACAGAGATAGGAAATTCTGCAGATACTCTGTGCATATACATAATATTTTAAAATGCTGAGTATTTACATTACTACATATTAACATATATGTATATATTACTGCATTTTCTGTGTATGTGTGTGTGCATGTATATAGACACACAACCATATGCATTAAATCTTATTTTATTTCTCCTCCCTCCTCTTCCTTCTATACTAGTCTTCTTAGACTGTAGCTTGCTGGATCAGATGCTGTGCCTGATCTGGTGCATCTTGTCTTAAGGGGGACATGAGGATCTTCCCATAATATAAATACTAATTTATAACCCAAAATCTGCATTCTAAGAACACTAAGGCTGCAAAGTCAAGCAGCCAAAGATAGGAAAGACCAGGATTAGGGAGTCCTGTGTCACTTTAATTCAGTCTCCTTTGCATACTGCTAATTAGCTGATCATATATTCTGCTTTTTCCTTTTCCATTGCCTCATTCAGTGTGTGAAATATGCAGTACTGACTTACTGAGCAATGAGGAAAGATTGGTTTTCCCCTAACTGTCCCACATGTGAATTTACATCCGTTTCACTGCATGTTGTTCAAACTCTGCCACTGAGAAAAAATTGTTGTTTCCTCATTTTTTTATTGTCATTGTTTCCTCATTTTTTTATTGTCATTGGTGCTCATCTCTATGAACCCATGGGTTTCTGTTCAGAAAATTCTCTCTACAGAGGAAGCAATGTCCACTGCTGGTGGCCAACCGAGCTAGATTAAGGTAAAATAGATTTGATTTAGTAAAACTGAGATAGATTAAGGTGAAAAATTAGAAAACTCGTGGGGCACAGTTTGAGATATACCTAATTTTTTACAGTATGTATCACCAAATACTACTTATAGTTTCAAAGCTCAGCTCTCAAAGACTTCAGTTTGGTGCTCAGTATGTCTGAAAAATAAGCCCAACAAGCACCAAGACAGACCATATACCTCAAATCACAGGCCCAAGGGCTGAGCCATGAGAACCCAGGCGTGTGCCACGTAGTTATGTCCAAGCCACCCAAGAAGTAGAAGTCTTGCTGAGTTCTCTCCATCCTGTGGTGTGGGTCTCCATACATCCCGTGGTGAGAAACCTTGATTCTGTGCTGCTCCAGGTCAGCACACATCATGGGATCCACAAATGGAGTTTTGGAATGAATTAAATATGAAAATGAATAATGCACCTTGTGCAATGCTCCTGGGGAGACCTACTTTGAGATCACATTTAATTTCATGCTCCTCTTAAATATTACATTGTCACTGCACTATGGAATGCTAAAGCGAAAATGCTGGGCTGCATCCTGGCTGCATCCTCCATCCCCCGGAGGTTTTGGCATCTGGGCAGGGAGAATCGGAGCGGCCGGCCCTTGGGGAGGTAGCAGGGGCACTGCGAGCTGTGGGATGGGTGAGCTGCCCGGGTGTTTCGTGAAAGCCATCCCCCTTGACACCATCCCTGCTGTTCAGGTCAGACTTATTGTCATCAAGTTTCAAAGTGGATCTCGAGTGTGTTTCTGTGGGGCTGCCGTTTCCCATAAAGATTCTCCAGCTTTTCACAGCCTCTGACATACTCGCATCTGTTGGCACTTGCTCTGGGCTTGGAAACATTTCTTGGGAGAAGGAGCAAGTCAGGTGAATGTTTCTAAAAGAGGAGGTGGATTTCTTGAACGCAATTTGTTAGCATTGCAGAAAAAAAGTGTGGTTTGTAGGAAATTTGTCTGCTTCCAAGCCTTTGGGCTGAATTTTTCTTTTTTTTTATAGGCTGGTTCTTTGGCTCTGCTGTCTGCTCTCCGTGAGCTGCTCCCAGCTCAGCTGGCTCAGCCAGGTTTGTGAGTGACAGTGAGAGCCTCTGCATTTCTTGTGACCTTGGAGTTGATGCCCACGCACAGAGCAGTTCCCAAGCTGCTGCCTGCTGCCTCAGCTCCAGCCTTTAAAGACTACCTGAGGTGCAGTGCCAGCTGAGGAAGATCCTGGAGGCTGGTTTTGGAAACTACCCATAACCACACCAGAAGTTTTTCCTCCTTGTAATTCATAGAAGGGACATGAGATGTGTCTGGATGGTGCCCCATGCTTCTACCTTTCTGGTCCCCCTTCTGTCCCATATAACAGTGCATGCGAAGAGAGGAAGATTAGGCTTCAGTGTCACAGGGCTTGGTCTCTCCTCACCTCTTTTGGATCTCCTGTGGGCCATGGCACCGCAGCCACATGCTCAGTGGGTGATGAGGAAGGCAGAAGGTTGAAAGCGCAGAAGATTGCTGGGGAGGGATCATGCAGGGTGACAGCATGACTGACTCGAGACATGAGGAATGGAGAGGCTCGGGTGTGTGGCAGAGAGGAGATGAGGGAGGACAGAGTCCTTGGTGCAGGGCAGGCTGTGAGGGACGTGAAGCCGGGGTCCACTGTAGGAGCGTGGCAGTTGAGGATTTCAAGAGGTGTAGGAGGGGAGGCCTGTAAGAGCAACGTATACAGCCTTCTTCCTTTAAGTGTCTTAATGCTGAAGGCTGGGGAACAAGACTGCCAGGACATCCAAAGGCTTTTCAGGGACACACAAAAATCCCAGGCACATTCCAGAGGGGCTCTGACAAGTGGATGCATGGTGAGAGTCCAGCTCCCACGCACACAGAGGAACCAAGCAGCCAGGTCACCGTGTGATGTGTGGTGTCACTGGGCTGGGGTGCAAGGGGAAGGGGAGTATAACCCCTCTCGTCCTGTACGAAAATTCATACTGGGAATTAAGATGCAGTGCTTGTGGTAGTCAGCTTGGTGATCCCAGGAGCACCTTCTATCCCTATCTCTAGCTCGAGCATATGTATCGCTGCCCAACACTTCCTCTGCATGCCTTAGGTTTGTGCAGAAAACATTAGCAGCCCCACAGAGCCTAGAAGCAGGATTGACCTCTATATATGCCCTTTCCATGCCTTTTGCTAAAGCAGAGGTGTGTTGGATGGAGGCACGCAGTTTTCCAGTGAATAGAATAGAATAGATTAGATTAGACTAGACTAGACTAGAATAGAATAGAATGACTCAGTTGGAAGGGATCTACAATCATCTAGTCCAACTGCCTGACCACTTCAGGGCTGACCAAAAGTTAAGACCATGTTATTAAGGACATCGTCCAAATGCCTCTTAAACACCGACAGACGTGGGGCATTGACCACTTCTCTAGGAAGTCTGTTCCAGTGACTAGCAAATAGATGTTTCCTAATGTCCTGGGGAGTCTAAACCTCCCCCAGCCCAGCTTTGAACCATTCCCATCCATCCTGTTACTGTATCCCAGGGAGAAGAAATCATCACCTCCCTCTCCACATCCCCTCCTCAGGAAGCTGTAGAAAGCAATGAGGTCACCTCTCATCATCCTTTTCTCCAAACTAGACAAGCCTAAAGTCCTGAGCTGCTCCTCATGGGACATTCCTTCCAGCCCTTTCTCCAGCTTTGTTGCTCTCCTCTGGATGTGTGCAAGGCCTTCACATCCTTCTTCAGTTGTGCAGCCCAGAACTGCACACAGTGCTCAAGGTGTCCAATATTGAATACAGGGGGTCTTCACCTTTCTGATGCCTATACACTATATGTCATGATCAGGATCTGCAGTAGGACTAGTTCTCCTACTAACCATCAATGACATTCCTGTTGGTTTTAATAGTGGGAATGGACCGAGGAATCTATGAAATTTGATTTTGTGATTTACCGACAGCTAGAAATAATTCAACTAAACCTGAAAATTAAAACGTATTCAAGAAAAATAATAGGAGGGAAGCAGCTAATCTTTTTCTATGCTTGCATAGAGGCAGGGAACTTCATTTAATATTTCTATGGATCAGAGAAAATCACCCCTTACTAGAGTTATCTAACTCCACAGCCACTGTAGTAAATCATTGCACATTTTTTTCCTACTATGTCTGGTAAGGAATTGGAAATCTGTTACTTGGGCTTCAGAAACAAGCCAGGACTACAACATTTAGGCCCCTGCTTCTCCAGTTTGTGTCTATTAAATCAGTGGTATGGACCACTGTGAACTAATTGCTATTGCCTTTTATGTACTTTAGCTGGCTACAGCTGCTTGAGACACTTTCAAATATCCCAACAACTCCAGTATTGTTTGCTGACACTTTCTAAATGCTCTGCTCGACATTTGGTTGTCTTGGTAGCACTGAAGTCCTGTCTCACTTGGAGGAAACCAGAGGATTTGGTTAAGGGCCTGTCCAGGTGTTGCGGAAACAATCCAGGGCAATTTTAAAAGCTGAACTGTTTACTTTTCTGTACACACGGGCTGCTTATCACAACCACCTGGAAAATTCCACATACGCAGTCGCCCCAGAATGGAGATTTGTGACACTGCAAGAAAAATGTTTTTTTCATCTGATTCACTGGCAGTGAGTCTCCAGTGGTTTAGAGTAGGAAGGCAGAAAGATGAGAGAGAGTTTTAAATTAAAATGGAAGCTTTGTTGGCATAAATATTAACCTAAATTTCTGCTGTTGGTGGCCAGAAACCTGCTCCCTTGCCACCATTCCAGCTCCCACCATCAACTGATGCTTGAGTTACGTTGTGTGTAGGTTACAGCCGCATGCGTTTGTGCCAGGGTTTTGTGTTGGTACAACCCAGAATACTGACAGTTGACACAGGAACACCCTCTCACGGGTGCAAAGCATTTGCTTTCTCCCCTAGCTAGTGGAGACCCTCAGGTCTTGGGGTGCAGGAGCAATGGGGAAGAGGAGGGTGCTGGTGCAGCTGGGAAGGGAAAGGCAGAGCACATGGAGCAGGACATACCTCTGGATGGGCACAGTACCCACAGGGCCCAAGGGTGTGCCAAGCTGAGCTGCCAGGCTCTGCCCTCTCCAGCTCTTTCTCAATAATGACCTTGAACCCAAGGCAATAAATGAGGCTGAGACTGGGGTGAAGGGACCTGTTCTGAGCCTGAAGCATCGTGTGGGGCAAGTGTCTCAGGAGCAACGTAAGCAAAAGATCATGAGCCAGGAAAGCAAAAGGTTCTGCTGAGAGGTGCTTTGGGATGGCTGAAAGAGCACTGTAAAACCTGTCCTGCCCTTCACCCTACTCTCTTTGCTGGAGCAGTGCAGCACTCTGTGCCCAGCTTTTCCCATCTTCCTCCATCTCAGCCTCCAGCCTTTTTTTGTGCAAACATGTGTAGTGTTGGAAACAACAGTAATCTGAGCGACAGGAGCCAAATGTCCATTCCTGGATGACCTGGAGCAGGCACGTTGCAGCAGCTGATGCTGATAAGGACTGGGGAAGCTGCAGCCCTGTGTAGTGGTCCTTGTAATCCTGCAAGTGGTGTATTTGGGTGTGATGGAGGTGGGATTTCCTCTCCCCACTATGCCCCTACTCACAGTGTTAAAGAATTAATCTCTTCAGGGACATATCCCACTGCCACTCAGAGACAGTTCAGTTGGATAGATGTCCAGTCTGAAAGTCAGTATACCAGGGAATGCCATGCAACGCACTAATCCAATGAAATCACATGTGTCTCTGGAAGTTATCCTGAAGCCAGTTGGATGTGGTAAGAGGGTGCCCCACAGATGCCCCGAGCCCTTCCATAATGACCAGTGAGCTCATAGCAAAGTTTCCTGCACCAGCACCTAGGCTTGACTTTTGCTCTGCAGTGTAAACCTTTTCACTCTGGTTTGGCTCTGCTGCCTCCTTTAATGTATTAATACGACATGAACTATCACATCACTATTATTTTCCTTATTAATCATATCTGACTTTCAATTGGCATGTTTTGACAACCTTATCAGAGAGATTTGTGTTCTTATTTGACCTCGGCCTGTCAGGAAGGGGAGGCCAGGGAGTCCTTGTACAAGCCTCGGCCCTAATAATAAATACTGACCAGAAGAGACATCTTTCGTTGCTACCTCTTTCTGTGTTCTGTAAGAAACGATGGGGGAGCCTGTTATTAGCCTGAGTGCCTGTGCCGAGAGCCACAGGACCCCATGCTTTCACTGGGTTCAGCAGACACTGCCCGGACACGCACAGTACTACACCCCATAGTACTTAATCGCTTGTTTTAATGCAAGGAATCACAGGCTGTTATTTCCCAGCTCTCTCTCCATCCTGATGGTCAGGTGGAGAAACGTACCCTCCTCAGTCAGCACCTGCCATTACTTCAGGAACTTCAGAGCATGAGCTCCTCTGACCTCCCCTGACATCGTTCCTGTCAAGTCCCTCCAGCAAACATTCAGGAGTGCTCTGCTGCCTTAGGTTTCCAAAGGAATTCACAACAAACATGGGAATTATTTTTTTGCTTTCAAAAAATGACAAAACGTGAAAGATCTAAAGATTAATGGAGACTAGTCCACTTATGAGACTACGAGGCTGCCCATCCTCATATTGACACCTCCTAGAATCCCCCAGGGCAGACAATTCCTCTCTTTTGTGCTTTGTAAAGGCAGGCAGGCTTTTATGGTGCTAGATACCTGTTGAAGGAAAACATGACACCTGGCCTCAAAGCATTTAGCCAGGTAAGACTTCCACAAATGCTGTTCAATTCCAGAAAAAATATTA
>JAOXNG010000012.1:137348323-137358557 GCA_028566535.1 Scolopax minor
GAGGTTGAGATTAGATCTTGGGAAGAATGACTTTCCTGAGAGGGTGCTCAGGTCCTAGAAGAGCCTGCCCAGTGAGGTGGTGGAGTCCATTTAATATAACCCACTTTCACCAGCTGTCTTCCTCTCAGCTATAACCATTATTATTTACATGTCCACCTTGTGGCCGCGGGTTTTAGCACAAACCAAGTCTTGAATATATTACATCTTCTAAAATTAAGGGTTCAATTACTACACATGGAAACTGTCAGGAGACAACCATGCCATGAGAAGAGGACTGTGCTTTTAACAGTCTCCTCTCACATAAGTCAATGGAATGAGTTGTATACTTGGGTCTAGAGACTGGCATGAACTGCCCAAATATTTGTATGCTGGAGTCCTACAAAACTTTCCCTTTAGCAAGCATTTCCAGAAGGCAGCAGCAGATGTTTCTAACAAAAAAACTAGATAGTTATTTTTACTAAAACTTGAGTATCCTTTCCTACCTTATCCTCCTCAAAATAATATCCCACTGAAAAAGATTTCAGCTTTTACTTTGGAAATGGGGAAGGACAATGGCTCAAATATAATGAACATGAATTAAGTCGGGGTTTTTTGGTGGGTCTTTTTCTGCTCACACCAGCATAAATAGATAGGACACAATTCTCCTGCAGTATCCACAACACAGAGGCCACAAAATGACTGTGTGTATGAAGTTCTTCATTTTGTTCTCCCCACCCATTTTTTAAAGTTAGAGTAAACCAGAACACAATTCTGGCTCTCCCAATAGAATTTCTCCTTTGAAAACACTTATCATATGCTTAAGTCATCTAAATGGAAAATCAGCAATCTTGCATGGATCAGTCAACTTTAATCTTCCTTGAGAATAAAAGGCTCCCATAAATTGTTACAAAAGCCTGTGTCATAAATACTCCAAATTGTGGTTTATGAGCAGAGTGAGATGTTGTAGAGAAGAGAGGATAAATCCCAGGACTCAGGAAGCACAGCATAAACTACAGCCAAGCTGAGTGCCATTCTACTTAAGGAATTAAAGGAACAAAGCTTGTAAAGTACAATAAAGGTTGTACTTAGGCCAAACTCTTTGGCACACAGTCTTTGGTAACAGAAAAGGGCAAGGCAAAATATACTGTTTTGTGCCACTCCATTCACAACATCCTTTAACTACATTATTTATAATATTTAATACATGAAAAACACTTAGGTAGGGCTACTGCATATGCTTGGACAGGAGTACCTCTGAGCACTGAGGAGACACTGAGACTAGATGCAAAACCTGGCTTTGTGTCCTTTCACTCTTTGCTAAGATCTGCATAGAATGCAGTTAAACAAAAAAACATTTCATGCAGCCTCTGACAGAAATCAATGCAGACATTTCCAAAGGAGCCATATAAAATCTTATTACACCAGCAGTTCCCAGAGTTACAGTACAAGGTGCACCCATGATCTGTCAAAATCCAAAAATACTTGCTTCCAGATGGATCAGAAACAAACCTACAATCTCAAACTCTGGACCATACATTTTCACATGATAATGCCATGGGAGACCAAATTAAGTTAAAGGCTCATACGCTGACCAAACCATCCTGTACTTCAGCAAGCACTTAAGCATATCTAGGTTTCTCGAACATAAGGTCATCAAAACTAACAAGGGTTCTATAGCTTTCAGTTCCAAGAAGAAAGTACCCAAGTATTTAATCAATGATTTGTATGCTTTCACATCCAGCTTGACTGCAGGAGCACTTTGATTTGATTTGATTTGTAAAACATAAATTGGTGCCTTAAACCTTGGTTCTGGGTATGCAAGCATAAATTTCATTTCTTGGTAAATTTCAGTGCAAAAACTGTTCCTTTCAGTATAAAATAAAATATTCCAATAGCAAAAAAACTCCACAAGTCTGGAACTAACAAGAAGACCCTTTGTGGTTTTGAAAGGTATCTGCAAGGAAAAGCAGATTTGCTGCATGCATAAAGATGAACCAGTTCTAAGTAAGACCAAAACACACCTTTCACCTTAGAGTCAGAATGGCAGAGCTCTCCAGTGCAGAATCTCAAAGCTGGAATTCTTGGCCTTTGCTACATCTTGGTTTTCCTGCAATCCAACAGTACAAAGGGAGGCCCAAAAAAAAATGAAGCAAGCACTAGCAGACTGCCTGAAATCAGGTCTATTCTCTCTCAATGAAAGATATAAGTGAAGGTGAAAAGAGTCAGCAGTAGAATTTTTAAGAAAAAAAAACCTACCCTAGCAATTTCACTCACCTCTGGTTTCCTATCTTTTCATTTTATTGAAACCTAAGATTCCTGTTAAAAAAACTACATAGGTTTTACCTACAGACAGATGTGTGCCCACAAAACAGCCATGGTAGCAGAAAAGTGTGTGCTCCATCCCTCTGCCAGTTCTCCCAGGTTGCTTGTACAGCTGCACAATAGCTCATTTTGGGTAGCCAAGGCTGCCTGGTCAAAGCCAGTTCATGTCACTGACAGAAAAGGAGCATGCTATCTCATAATTTTAATTTTTTTATTCTTAAATCATTCATTAGTCATCCTTTTTGCAATGCAACATAAACAAGTTTGGAGTAATGTCTGGTTTTAACACTGCATAGCAGTAATGCTGAAACCCTATGTCTTCACTCCTAAGCAAGATATAGGATGCTAAGTTCTGCCTATACATCTGCAACAAGGGAGAAGGAAAGAACAGTACAGAGGTGCTTTAAACATGAACTTTACCCCACTTCTTTCAGTGCTGTTACAGAACTCTTATCGCTCTGCCACAAAACATCTCACAAGTCACAGTGTACTAATAAATAGTGGAACATGCACAAAGCCAGTTTGTTGAGCAAGATTCTTTAATAGCCAACTTAATTGGTGTAACTGGGAGCTGAATGAAGGCACTGTGCATGGCTAATGACAGCGGATGCACTCTTGTCTTTCATAAAGTTATTTGATCTCTCTTAGAAGTTTTTTCTTTATCATAATGAAAGAATACATAAAGAACTACTGCTGTTTGTATTATGAAGCAGTAATTTATGTAAGCACAATCATTATAAGTTGAAACTGTAAACAAGAAGAGCTGGAAAACTACTGTTTTCACCGAGCAGGAAGCCTAGACATCATGTATGAAAACCCATTGTATTGTGGGACAGAAATTTGGGTTAATTTTTAATGTCTTGAGAATGTACTAACCTTGCACTAACACTTAAGGTATAATTGAGAGACTAGCTGGAACTCCTCAAAATAACTGACTGCTTTTGGCAGCACAGTCATCACATGCCTTAATAAGCACACACACATAGGTACCTAACCCATACATCAAGTGAATGTTACACATGTACTTAAGTCACCCCTCCTCACCTAAAGGGCTTGCAGTAAAGAAAAGGCTAAACTATACAACATCATTTCTGATGGAACGTTAAAAGAAATCAACAATAGTGGTATGCCAAAAGTCATCTTTAAACACTGCAAACATGCATTTTGAGGAGTTATTTCCTGCCAGAACTTTGTCAAAAAGAGTCTGTTGGCAGTGTTTGAGGACAAGTTGCAGGCATTCCTAATGGATTTAATTTTCTTTAGCAGACCTGGTATCGGTCTCATCAAGACTAATTAAGACTCAGCAGTAATTGCTGGGAGTTATCAGTAGGGCTATAACAGGCATTGGATCAGAACTAAAGAGAAACTGCTTCTCACAAAAGAAATCCCTAATCAGAAAGGGGGTTTTCATTCACTGTCTTGAGCACTCCAGGAGGTCTGATTTAAAAGACTGTAAATAAACTGTATCTTTTTATATACAAAGTACATAGGAAAAAACCTTTCTAAAATTTGTTAGGAATACTTCTTCACGCCATCTTCTACAGCCTTTCTGAACTACCCTTACATACCTTAATTGCACATAACAAGGGAAGAGCTCTCGAATCACAAAACTTTTACTTGGTTCTTCAAAACATCCCCTCTCTCCAGAAGGACCCACTGCAAGTGAGGTTACAGCAGCACCAGCAACATGTGAAGATCTTCACAGAAAGTTAAAGCAGCATCCCCTCCCTGAAAATACCATTGGAGGCACACTGCATCCACCTGCTCCAAAACACAACTATCCTCATAAGAGCCACAGCAGCAGGAGAGGAGGAAAGGGAAGTCAAGGGACAAATGACACCTTGCAGTAGTCATACGCAAGGAAGAGCTATCCAGACTCCAAGCCTGCCAAAGATCAATCATATATATCATAGACCACATTAAAATGTATTTCAAAAGTCATCTAGGTTGCAACAACCCAAATACACGCCCAATTCCACCCATCACTACAGTTGCAAGATAAGAGAACATGACATTTTCACACGAGTCATCAATACACTTATCTGTCCAAAGCACTGACACTACCAAAAAGCATTTACAGTTGCAAAATCCAAGAGTGTGGGTAATCCTTCTATTGAGCTTGCACAAAGACTCTTCTGGGAACTGTTTAGAGGCAAAAGATTAATCAGATATGCCACAGGATATAAAAACAAAGCAAATAGTTCTTTCCATGTGAGAAACAAGTTCATACATGGAGAAAACAATAGCAATACCATTATTACTCCCACCCAGGCTTCACAGAGAGCACTCTCATTGGAAACCGCTGCTTTACGGGACAGACTGTAAATGAGGACACAAGGAAAGGAAGATGGCAAAAGAAGCCTTGAACTCAGGAGGTAGGATAATATTTCTACTCTTTCATATAGCAAACTATTTGGCTGAAAAATTCAAAACTTACCTGTTGTAGCTTTCGGAAAAAGCTTATGAAGACATCACTATTGGTAATATTTGGATCCAAAGTAACTGAAAAACAAGAGGAAAAGGAGGAAACCAAACTTAACCAAAAGATTAAAAACATAGGTAGTGTCTAAAACCAAGACACATACATCATGACTCTTGGTTAAATGGTCAGTGCTACTTCACTCTGGTTTCTGCCCAGCTACCTTTACTAGCCTGGAAAATCACTGAAGCCACAAACAGTGCAAAACAGATGTAGTGTTGCTATTCTCCTAAAGCAAGGTTCTTGCCCATGTAACTCCACAGTCACTTATGACCAGTAACTCCAAAAAGAACTATTGAATACTCAAGTGAGAAAGATAAAATAATCACTAAGGAAGATTTTAAAGATTTGAGTTTTTCTTTTGTAAGTCTTGGCATAAAGTATCTGAAGCCAGAGGCTACAAAACCTCTTTAAGCTCATCCCCTCACACACCCTTCTTTGTGGGTAGTTGAAACGGTTGGGGGGTTTTGTTGGTGGTGGTTTGGTTGGTTTTGGGGGATTTTTTTTTTATATATATATTTTATTTCTTGGCTGATGTGAAACTCACAAGATGCATTTCAGGGATCCTGCAGACCTGGCGTATAACACAACACACTGTGCCTAAGATTTAATTTTTCTACAATTATAACAAGATAAGAGCTTCTCACAAGCCTGCCCCAAAACTCTTGGAGGGAAAAGATTTATGTGGAACCCAGTTCAATATTACACTTCTACCAGTCCAAGTGCCTGTCTTCTGCCTCTCTCTTTTACCCATCAGTCACAACTTCTCCCACCCAACCCCATGTCAGCTCTGGCAGAGGTGAAGCAGCAGGGATGGGTGGCTTAGCCCATGGATCTGGAAGAACAGAGAGTAGAATACCACAGGCTGCCACCAGGACAAGCTAAGTTTAGTGTGAAACTGCTCCCTTACATTTTGGGAAAGCTGCAGAAAGGCAGCTGCTTCAGAAATAAGAGGAGAGATAGGACATGATGCTGTTCTAGTGCCATAAATCAAAACAAAGGACAGGGCTGCAGCCCCAGCCTTATAGGTACACCCTTACTCAGCTCAGTATATAAGGTAAAGCACAACCATTGACACATCCACAAAGGTTTAAGCCCTACGTATGAAAGCCAATTGGGTTGTTACGGTCAAGCTTACCATTCTGAAGGTACTGCTCCAGCTGAGACCGTCTCTCATCTGCCATTGACTTGGTCATTGCCAGGTAAAACTTTGGAGGGAAAGCAGGCACAGCATTCCCAAAAAGTTGCCTCAGCTGCAAAACAACCAAAGGAAAATTCTGCACAGTGAAGAAGTATTCAGAGTTTCCAAGGAGCTTTCATTGCTCTCTTGGTTTGACAACAAGACATGATGACATCAAAGGGCACAGGGACACCCACCCAGCACCTCCCTGATGGCCCTCAGGGTCCATAGTGAGGGCAAGCCAGCAGAAGAGAGCCCAAGCAAGCAGCCTCTTTTGATGGCCCTCTCCTCTTTACAGACTTACCACTTCTGAGCTCCTGCTCCGCGCCACAAAAGTAGGACTGTATTAATCTTATCAGCTAGGTGTGATACACCTCATGGACAAACAAGGTGTGGTTACATGTCTTCTCTTTCCAACAATCCATACATGATTTCTTTGATCTATACCCATAAAAACTACTTTTTATGAGCTGGTAACTTCCACCCTTGACTTGTGCTACCTCAGAGGCTTTTATTATTTCATCTGTGAAAGGTAGTAACTTTTATCAGATCATCTAATATTGTCAAAGAAAAAAAAAAACAACAACAAAACACAATGACAAAAACCAGAGAATCTTTCAGGAACACAAGCTTGATTCTTCCTCCAGCTATATCAACTAGCCAACAGGAGCATAATGTCTCTGTATAATCCTAATCTCATTCATAAAAAAGCCCTGAAAGGACTAGAGAACCACAATTGCATTATCTTATGTTATGGTAAGACAGTTCCAATACAGGTTTGGGCAGTGTTTTGTCACTTGAAAGTGAAAAAATTCTTTGCTATAGGCAAATTATCTCAAGAGCTGGATGAGCTGTTTACCTTCTCAATATGCACATTTACTAAACAGAGCAAAATACAGCAAGTTTGCCTGAAACATTCCTTCACCAAAAGAATATAACATGATCAGTAAAGTAAGATTCCTATAGTACACCAAGACATTACTACTAATTAAATTTTGAGCAGCAGCATTGAACTCAGCAATTAGTGTCACTAAATCCTGTGAAAGATGACATTTTTCCTCTGGACCCGGCTACCCAGGTCTTTCACAGGACTCTAGCAGGTGAAGCTTGAAGAATTAAAAAAAAAATTGTTACTACTGCAAGAATTAGCAATATCTTTTCCTGCCTGTTGGCCAAAATGTTCTCACAGCTCCACTTTCCCTACATTGGCAACACATTGCTATTTCTGAGCTCTTGATTACTAGATGCACGAGTCGCTCCGAGATACACAGCATAAGAGTTAAATAACACTACATGCTTTGGTTTTATGTAAAGCTAACAGTAATAGCTAGTATAGAGTGCTTTTTATCTTCAAAGTCCTTCACATATGTGATCTTCCCCCAGAGACTGAAAAAAATATTATCTCTGCTCTACAGGCAGGGAAACTGAGGAGATACAACAAAAAAATTGCCAGAAATCAGAAAGCCAGAGCCACGCTGCCAACAAGGATGTCCTCTCTCCTGCCTCTGCGTTCAGGTTATGGCTCACCTACTCAAAGCTGCACTGTCTGTTATCATCAGTTTGCACAAGCAGAGACTCTGGCCTACTTTAAAAAATAATTAATTCATCTCAGTACCAGCTGCTTGGTAAGCTTCTTGAAATGCAATTGCGTGTTCTCAGGATTTGGGCTACAGAAAAGAGAAACTTCTCCAGGCTGATTACACTTTTTCCCCATCTCAAAGAATTAAAGAAAGAAAAACCCATAAACTTCAAGTGTGCATTTGCAGTCCATCAGACTATCAGCCACCAGCATGAAATGCCATTCCAGCAGAATGAAACTAGCCAGTATTTCTCTTCACAAACCCAATGGCCTAGGCTAGGTTTTAAGTGCAAGTTAACAACCACACTGTACCTGGTGGTGCCTACGGCCCTGCCAAGCCAACACCACCATAAGAGATGGATCCCCTACGCAAAATCTGCTTCTGACTATATTTTTCAAGGCTTTGGGTTTGTTTCTGTGGAGTGGCTTTATGTTGCAGAAGACACGTGTTTCAGCCTCAATCAAGGGTGCCCCATGCATTGCCATTTTCTCTTGGCTGGACCTACTTGACCAGAGAGGTACTTCCAAGTCATCCTGCTCCACAAGCTGTACAAGGGGAGGACTCCCATCTTCTGGCCTCTCCACATTCCTGACCAAGCAGCTTCTTTGCCGATGCTCCGTGCAGGTCCTGTCAGCAACACACAGCAGGCACTTGGGCCAGTCCTGCCTCAGAGCCCAGCATTGAGGCTGGGCATAGCTCCACATCCAGCTCCCCACCCCAGAGGCAGCTTCAAGAGCAAGTGGCAGGAAAGACCACATGAGACTGGATCATGAAAACAAGCTTAAATCTGACCGTGCTGGAAGCCCAGACAGGATGTTACAACCTGGTGGGAGAGGTACTCATTTTACCTCCAAGATTTCTACCTAAAAGAGATAGAGCAGCTTCCCTAAATATGGCAGTTTTAAGCTCTATGAGCTAATCTATCCAAAAAGGGGAGTAAAGACACTTGTCATAATTGGTGCTGTTTCTTTTTCATCTTGCTCCAATAAGTATTCCCCACCTCAGCAGGGGGCATCATCACTTTTCAAGTGTAGTTGACCAGAATCCATCATCTCCTACTCAGTCTAATCCCATAGGTCTGCTTTTTGGTGTCAGGTCCTGACTATGCTGTCTAGACAAGTTTTTTCACCCAGGGCCATGTTCCATCCTAGGTGTGCAGATACCAGAGTCAGACAGAGCACCCAGAAACAAAACTGCTAACCTGAAAAAAACTAGAGCAGCATTGTAACTAGAAAGCTATTATGCATGGATTATACACAGAATGAACAGGCCTCTGGGCATTTCCTTCTTAGTTACCCAATTAAATGTTAAGAACAAGAGGAGACACCATTCTAAGATTAAAAATGCTTAAATTTGTTTCATGTGAAAATTAAAATATCGGTATGCAGAAACTACAAAAACAATCAAAGATATGAGACCATTCTGGCATATGACTGGCTAAATGAAGTTTAAAAAAAAAAACCCAAACATTTTCTATATTTAATTACTTTTTACCAATTGTTTTATTCTGATTAACAGATTTTTTTAGAACTATTTTCCCAACAGCTGTTCATACCAATCACAGACACTGCTAACTGACTCAGTAGAGCCTGGCATCATGACCAGAATCCTTCAGCATCACATTTCACTCAGCCCTACAGAAGACACTTCCTATTTACTCCCTGCCTTGGAGTAAATCAGTGAATACCCCAACAGTTGCAAGAATTAATCTGTTCCTTTCAGTCCTACAACAGGACATAGGTTCATTATTATGATACTTGTTTAGAGAGGGACATGTTAAGCAGCTGTGAAACTGAAAAGCCAAATGTAAACATCACAATGTTGAAAACCCAGAAGAGCCTGTGTCTTTAGCAACTTCAATTTTGAGGAAATCCAGTAACATTTTTAGTGCACAAATCACTGTCCAGGTAATTTTTAGCCCTACTCTACAAGTTCCCATCATTTGTGTATTCTTAGAAGAGAGCCCTACCTCTCCATAAGGAAAATAAAGACCCCACAGAACTAAAGTCAGAGGAGAACAATACTACAGTACAGAGTGCTGCCTTAGCTCTTCTTGTAATAATCTAGGGCCAAAGCTTAGATCCTCAGAATGCATATCCATCTGCCATTGACACTCCTGCTGAAGCTGCTCATGGTCATTTGCAGAGAATGGCTACACAAGTCTTAGTTCAGCAAGTGCAAACAATGAGGAACACAGCCCAAATTGCATGGCATTCATCCCAAGCAAAGAGACTGGTCCTCCAGCTGTCCTTCCTTCTGCTAGTACTTCATACCTAAATACTCCAGATAATGGAGGGGATGAAAACTGGACTTCCCAAAAGTGAATGCTCTAGCTCCTAAAAGAGGCAGCAAAAGGGAAGAAGGCAGACCCACCTCTGGACCCTCTTACAGCCAACGCAAAGCCCTTTCTCCCAGAGGAAGGTTGGAACAAGTATGATGCTTTTAGCTCTGGATTTGGTTCTGCAGATTGTTTTTAGGAAGGGATACAGTTCCCTGCAAGCTGTGAGTTTCTCACCATGGAAGTCCCTGCAGACCTGCCCTGGCACAAGGGCTGCAATAACATGTGTGGGTGGCTGTAGGTCCCTTGGGGAATGCAGGTGAGAACTCAAAGAATGCAAGGACTTTCTCCGTCCTTCTTGGTATCTTGGCCAGCAGCCATTCAGAAGACACCAAGTTAATTGCATACCTGTCATG
>JAOXNG010000012.1:137366251-137383775 GCA_028566535.1 Scolopax minor
TGTAAGCACTTGAAGCAAAGGTTTAGTGAAGATGCTGCTGGGGTCTCAACTAACGAGTCCTTCTTTTTGCTTTGTTTTCATTTGTAAAGCAAGTTAACACTCAGAAAGAAGGTGGGCTAGATGAAAATCGGACTTCTAAGCCTTCCTATGTCTTCACATTATTGTGCTAGTCAAGACCTTAGCATTTTTTAGAGGACTCTAGTGATGTAGAGATCAGTAATGAACTGAAATCTACTTGGCATAAAAATATTCTAGTGGTACCAAGGAAGAAAAAAGAAAAAAAAGATGTGGAAGTTTTAATAGCACTGAAAAAATTCAGAGCACCCTTAGGACTGGAGTGACCTCATTTAATTCCTAAACCTTCTACTTGCCCAGTAAAGCTTAAAAAAAGCATCAGAAGGAGGATCACAGCCTTTCTAAATTTAGCTATTGGAACAAGCTAACAGAGCATTACAGCAGCTAAATATTTATTAGTTGAAAGATCACTTCTTTGCAGTAAGTGCCACATTAGGAAGAAGTTCCTTGATGTTCTTTGCTAAAGAAAGAGATAAATTTTGCAGTGCAGTTTGTGCAATGTCTCTGTATTATTTCGTGGGCAGAGAGGGGAGACAGAGGAACAGTTGGCTGCTTTATGAAAGTGTAGGAGCAAGAGGGGCTTAGTGCTTTCTTCATGGAGCATTCTCCAACATCTGCTGTGAAAGAGGAGCCTTAGTGATAGTTCTTTATGGCAAAATTATGGACATTTTTGATCTCAATGTTTCAGAGAGTTCAGGATGTGATTAAAATAGTGAACACTGTTTGAACCGTGTTGATAGAGCTCTCATTCATGCATAGCCCATTTCTAGGTTACCTGTTATACAAACAATACTTTTAAAGAAATTATTTGGATGTTTCTGTGATTACGTATGTACTGAATGAAATAACTCATTTTCAGGGAATTAAAAATACCATTTACATTTCATTCAATTATTTCTTGAGGAAATTTAAAACAGTATTGAGGATAAAACAGCTATGTAAGTGAGGAGACTCTTATTTCTGAGGTAGTAACTTGCAACAGGGAAAGGGGGGAAAAAAGCAAGGCAGCAACTGTAGGTTACCTCCCATCTGTAAATGGGCAACTTCAATGTATCTGCTTACACAGTGAAAGTTTGTTTTACAACAAAAGCTCTTGTTACTCTGTCTCTCTTGATTATGCATTTAACAGTTTTGATTCTGCAAAACTCTCCTCCTCAGTAGGGTTGTGTAGAAAAATAAGCAGCTCCTCTTTCAGGCCCTTCTCACTTTTGGTGCCACTGGTCATTTGCTCGAATGCCCTTTCTGGTGACTATCACACAAGCTGACCTAAAGGTCCCTCCTATCAGCCCTGTGTGCAGGCAGGATCATTTCTGTGGTACCACACACTAGGTCAGATTTAAATCAAGCAGCATTTTGTTTTAAAAAGGCATCACCTCCCTTTCAATTCTATTTTTTTTAAATGGCAATCAAACACAAGGGATGAACCAGGAAGGTCACCCTTTGCAGGAAGATGATGATTCCTGGAACCAGTAAAACTGCTAGAATTAGTTTATCATTCAGAAATTTGATTAAAAAAAAAAAACAAAAACAAAAAAAACCCCATCAAACAACAAAACTCCTAAGTTTCACATAAGCTCACTGTATGCAGAGCTCTATAGCATGTTATAACTGGAAGTTACTGAAAGGATCTTGGTAGGGACTATTAGGTAATGAGGATTCAATTGCAGATCACTTTCTTAGTTTTCAAATCTGCTCATTTAAGCACCCTTTTTCAGCATTTTTCAGTATTTCAGTATTCTTTTTCAGCAATAATACAGTAGTTTAGTTACCAAAGAGCTAACCAAGACTTCCCAAGTTGCCTCTAACAAGAACGATTTGTTTGGCACATTAAAACCCCCAAAATGTAGCAGTTAAGCCAGCTGGTCTCTTACTAACAGGGCAGGAGGGGAAAGAAAAGGCAACAGTAGCCATTCACTTGTTGGGCAACACAGCTTTAGAAATACTGGCCTCAGAGGATTAAGCAGTCCTGTCCTCAGGATTTCTACTGTGTTAAAAGCATGATCATTTTGGTTACTAAGCATTCAGTTTTTAACACGTTGCCACCTAAAGCCTCACCTCTTTTGTTCTAGGAATGCCTTCTGTTCATACGTTGCAAATAAGGGAATTTTGCAACACTGCCTACTGCAGCCAATTATTCACCTAGACCCATAGAACCATCTCCATCTCAGGTTCATTAGCCACCTAATGACAGCCAGGGCTTGTGTAGAGATTGTTCCTTCCACCAGAACCTGGGAGAAGGAACACCATGTACAGGCGGTGAAGGGGATCATGAGTTGGGATGTTACACAATTCCCACACAGGCCTTTGATAATAACATTTCTTACTGATCATCTCCAAGTAGGGTATTTAAAGGTCTACTTCTAACCAGATGACAAAAGCTCAGACATCGTGTTATTAAGGATTTAAAACCCAGATATGGATTTAGCTGCTCTTTTCATTTGTTTTAATGCTTAAGTTTATATTATCAGTAGCAGTTGGCTAACATGTATGATAATCTTCTCTAGAAACTGCTAAAGCATTCTGCAGAGTGGGATTCTAACTTGGTATTCTGAATGACCACCTCATCAAAAGTACACCGTACAAAATAAACTATCACAAGTAAATCAGTGTTTAAGGAATTTTTATTAAACCAAGAATTTTATAATCCAAATTACGTTTCTTTGCTCAGCTATCAATTCTCACTGTCAACTAAAACAGTGGTGATATTCTGAGCTTTTCCACAGTAAAGAATTACAAAATTAAAGAAAGGAATGCTTTAAATTTTTGTACTGTGCTGAAAATTCTTTTCCCCCGGGTTTATAAAACATTAATTTGTATTTTTTATTTTACTATTTTTTTTTAAATTTTTAAATCAATAAGTAATCTAGGACTAGCACTTGTTTTGCTAGTCCCGGCGTTGCTCTGTACATAAGCTTCAAAGTTTCCTTTCCTTTTTTTATTTATTTTATATTTTGCAATGTTTTTCTCAATATTTAATAGTTTTTCCATGTTTAAATTTTTTTTTTTCTTCGGTGAAGCGAAGTTCTAGATTGTAGTCCCGGATCTTTCTGCAAACAAAACCAATATTGTTAGGTTTTAAAATTAAAGCAGTACCTTACGATTTCTGACACACTTTCTGCAACTGTAAGTCTGACAGCATTTTGGGCTTTCACAGATCAATCATACCAAAGTTCTTTACAGCAGCATATCAGAGGTCTTCCCCACTTTATTTTAGAGTCGTGGAAGTAAACTATCCCAAGTCTGTGACACTTGCTAAGACTAAACTGAGTATAGAACTAAACCAGCACAGCATGGCCTTGGACAATGGCTACACAAAATAATTTGTTACTGTAACTAAATCCACTGCATCTCACCTCCACTCTTAAGGCCAGCATTCCATGCCTCATTAAATAACTACACTAGCAGTATTTTCAATTTCCAATTACTAAAATATCACAGAGCAATCATTTCAAACTTTGGGCATCTTAGTTTACGACAGACAACTCATTCAGTTCCTTTTTTTCTCTGGTGTGAAACTTCACTAGCAAAAAAAATTACTGAAAAAGAAAGAAGTGTGGGAAAACCAAGACTCAAATTCTGCCTCCAAAATGAAAGTTGCAGAAATGAAATGACCAAGAAGAAAGATTTAAGAGATTAAATATTAAATCAGGCACCTTCAACTGATAGCTATAAACGTGGAAAGTTCATAGACAGGCAAAACCTGACTGACTAGAGAATAGATTCCTGTATCACTCTCAAGTCTGCAACATTTTTCACTTTCAAAATTTTAAAGATACCACCTTTTGCCTCTTCCTGTCATGCAAAATCAAAATACTAACCCCACAGAGGGCAATAAAGAAAAGTAAGTATTTTAATTGACATTACAGTTAAATTCACCAAAATGTGAAGTCAACACAATACATAGCTGAGTTTTAAATTACTGTATCATTTTAGATTTTGGCAAGTACATACAAGCTATTTCATCTCTAAATTAAAATAGGCTTGGAGTATTGTTTCAGGCTTAGTTCAATTCCACAAGTTCCTGTGGAACAACAGTAAGAACAGCAGTGTTTGACAGAACTGCCCATTTTGGTAAGCAAGGCTAGAACTAGTTTCAGCTAAATATGCTGTTAAAAACAATGCGTTAATTCCAGCTAAATATACAAGGCCAAATGTCAGCAGCATTTGCTAACCAAGAGCTACAGAATTGGACCAACAGAATTGAACACAAAATAAGTTTACAAGTGTGACCACAGCTGGTATTTTCTTTGGCTGCAAACGAGAGCCTGGAAGCACACTGCTTATAAGGCTGTGGACAAAGGACTATTACCCTACTCAAGCTATAAAACTACAGCACTCAGAAAACTTACCTATTAAACACTTGGAACCCCAGTGGGATTGTTAACTGCCTTTTGAGCAGCCTCTTTAGCTTGGTGGGCTTGTAGTACGGCTACAGCTTCATCAACCTGTGAAGTAAAAAAAAAATTAATAAAGGGAAGCTTAGTAATTTCGGTATATTTAAGTTAATGAAACAGCTTAAATTATACATACAGAAAAAGGAAAGGGTAACATTGCAGCTCCAGTTCATGCTAATGTAAGTCACTGCCACCCTCTCAAAGAGGGTATTCTAACTTCTCGCCCTGGACCACTGTTGCATTGCTGTTACTCCACTGTGCCACCATGAACACCTGTTCAACCAGCACAGAGCTAACTGCTGGTAAAACCAGTGTAAGGCACGAGTCCACCTACCTTCGAACGAAGAGACTCAGGAGACTCGAGCATGTGGAGGAGTTCAGAGTTGTCAATCTCCAACAACATCCCAGTGATCTTACCCGCCAGAGTAGGGTGCATGCTTTGAATGAGAGGAAATAGACGTTCACCTGGAGAGGAAAAAAGCAATCGGTGACAAATGTCGTCTGCCAAACACAGCCTGGATTTAAGGGAAACAGGAAAGAAACAGGCTCTACTGCTAAAACTACCTATTCTGCATTTTAAGATTGATAAGAGTACTTTGACTGTGTTCTTCTACAAGGCATAAAGGTATCATGTACATACCTAACATCTGCTTTTGTTCTTGTGGAGGGGCAGAAGCCAACATGGAAGCAGTCAAGGGTTCCTGGCCTTGCACATGGACAGCAGGCTGCAAATGAATGTAGTATCATTTCAATATTAAACTCTAGTTCATAATTAGGTGCAGCTTCAAATATCCAATGTTCCAGAACTCAGCACAAACAATGCCTACACTGTCAGAAACATGGAAGAAATTACAACTAAGTCAACTTAATCAAATAGTGCTCGTTAGAGCTGAGTGATGCTGGAGATTAGTTAAATCAACCACTCCATTGTGGAGCAAACACAAGGAGAATTCAGGCTAAGGTATCAAGCAACTGGAAAACATGAAGTAACGCAGGATCACATCCTGTCCCAGGAAAACTTGAAATATACTTAAAACCCCAAGGCTGTAATTCTGCTGCCACAACACAGAGCCTGAATTATAGAATAACAAAGACAACTCTTAATCATAAGCGCCCCCTCCCCCTTCCTCTGAAAAAAAAACCTTACCAACAAAAGTGTGGAACCAGTTCCTAAAATTCCATACCTGCTGCATAGCAACTTGTGGCTGTGTGTTAAGATGCTGCTGAGGATTACGAACACCTGCAGCATATTTGTACTGTGGTACTGTGCGTACAGCAGGAGTGGCTGCAGTAGCTGCTGCTGCAGGACGTGGACCTATTGTCTGTGTTGATGTATTAGCTGAAAAGACAACATAATTCTGTATGTAAATAATTCAGTTTTTTTATTTAGCCTAGACCGTAAGACTTAAAAAAAAAATCCAGCCTAAACTGAATACCTAATTTAGGTATTATAATTTCATCTCAGTATATTGTCAACTGTTACATCGCTGGTCATATCTGAAGGTTCAAAGCTTTAAGTTTACTGGATGTTACTTTCCAGTCACTTCACTAATGAATTGCTTTTCTTACATGCTACTGAAAAAAACAGCTGTGAGAAAATATTCACCTTTGTTTGAGTATTAATTAAGTTTCACTCTAAGCTCAAAGGACACTTAATTTGCTGAGCACATTACATCAACAGTCATGCTAAAATGAGATGCTTTCATAAAGTAGATAGCTAAAAAAATTCTACTGCCTAATACATCCTGCAAGAATTAAGTTTCTATTACAATCAATTCTGGTTCATTCGGTGATGTGCAGATTCTATGAACCTGACACTGGCTCACAGTGCTCTGACAAAATAATAAGAGCTAAAATTCTATCATCTCAGTATTTCTACATGCAACCTATTATTACAATTGCCACAATGATGTTTAGAAATCTGTCATACAGTATTATTGAAATGCACAGTAAAGAAGAAATGCTTCACACTAAAGACACGGCACCACAGCAGGAGTCTTTCCTGGGACAACATATAAAGCAACTACTAGAAGGTGATACTGGCTTCTCATTTAGTAAGAGCCAGAAAAGGAGGAAAGTTTACCACATGTGATACTGAACTGACAAATGCTTTTAAGAGATCATTCTGAATCAGAGAAATTAAAAAAAATCTAATCCTTAAAGTCTGCAGAAATGAAACTCACCAACACGTTGTGCTGACACGACTCGTGGAACTTGTGTAGAAGCTGGTCTCATGGTACTAAATGGTGGTCTGGGTGCTGCTGGGCGGATTGCACCAGGCATGTTTTGGAATGCTGCGTTTTAGAGAAAATCTATTCAGTTACATGCTGAAACTCTGAATGGTGAGAAGAGTTCAGAAATAGTAGCACTAACATGACAAAGAGAAGACCGATACTGTAATGCTGTGAAAATGTATTTAAAAATGCAAAGGTAAATGCTATGGAGTTTACCATAATCCCTGGAAAAGAGGTGAAGTGACTTACGATGAGGTCTGGCACCCTGAGCAGTCCAGCGAGGACTGGGTCTAGCGAGTTGAGCGAGCTGATTAGTAGGATAGTATGCAGCGCGGTTCTGAGTCTGTCGGATACAAAAACAGTGTGTCACTTTGTCACCTTTGAAAGGCATGCTGAAGTCCATCACGATGGCCACGGGCTGATAGCTGTATTTACTGTTAAATCTAAAGATTTTATACGCAGTACAAACCATTTGGTTACTCATCTCTATACGTACCTGTGGGATAGCTGCCATGAAGTAACCTGAAGGAGGTGCTGGTTGGTACGGGTTGATTACAGGATTAGGTACTGCTCTTACAGTTGCCATTCTCTGCATATACTGGTTGGTGAGATGAGCTTGGCGCTCTTCTTTACGCTGGGCTAGAGCTACATATAATGGTTTAGTAGCCACAATTCTACCATTCATTTCTGTGACAGCTTTGGTGGCTTCTTCTGGTGACGAGAAGCATACAAATCCAAATCCTTTGCTGCGGCCACCTTCCATCATGACCTGTCAGTATAAAATTCAGTTTTAAAACAAGAGAATGTCGTACTTCTCAACTCACATGAACTTTTTACAGATTACTAGAAGTGAGACTACAGGTTTATTTTAATGAACTGATTTATAAAAAAAATAATATAATGGTTTAATTAATAGCTGTTTACTGAATACAGGTGAAGATCTCAGTGAAGTAATAATAAGCACATTATTGCACTGAAAAAGTGTCCTTTTTCTCACATTAATATCAGCACTCAGTTTATTTCAAAAAGAATGATCATGTGTTTAACCTGAGATATACAATAATCAAGAAAGCAGATGTCTCCATATAGGGTATATAGTAGCAGTGATAAGAGACTAGGTTACATATCTGTTAGTCAATGAAATAAATCTCTTCCTTGATGAAGGATCACAGTTCACTTTCAGAGGAAGGATGAGCACAATTTATAAACTTTAATTTACCTTTGCACTAGTGATTGTACCAAATGGGGAGAATTCTTTTCGAAGACGCTCATCATCAATCCCATCATCAAGATTTTTCACGTAAAGGTTTACACCCTAAAAAAAGGCAAGTTATTGTTGAAAGCAAAGAGTCTGTGTAAATCTAAAAATATCACAGAATAATATTTAGTCGTCCTGAGTTAAAACTGAACCTGGTATCTGGTGATCCTGTCCTGCTTCATTTGTTCAAACTTGCGCTTCAGCTCCGTCTGTCTTTCCACTTTTTTCTGAGCCCGGCCAACATAGATTTGTTTCCCATTGAGCTCTTTCCCATTCATCTCATCCACAGCCTTCATAAATAAACAAGAAGTTAGCAGTGCTTTGTATTAGTGTTTTTCAGGCATAAAAAAAAAAAAAAAAAATCCAGTAATGCACATATAAAAAGTTACATAAGGATTCCAGAAAAAGATCCAATCCATCTACAACATCACTGGCTGAAAGTAAAAAAAGGAGGCAAAAAACTTTTCTTCTATGAAGTTGAGGGGAAAAAAGTCACACAATGAAAACTATTTCTCCAGCCTTATCATACTAAAGGCAGAGAAAATAAAACAAATTAAGTCAAACATTTCTAATTTACATACCCGATTCCTGTTTTTAAAAGTAACACCTGAAACTGTACTATCTACCAGATTGAGCAATGTAGATGCAAACCAGGATTTGTTCTAATCTCATTTGTATATTTACACTACTGACATACTACAGAAACACCTTTTGAAAAGCAAACTTCCTTTGTTGCCATGATTTGCTGTGTGCTGAGTTCTTCTCCTGATACAATGTCCCTACTGCCAGAGTCAACTGACACATCAAAGCAACCAGCTGACAAAGAATGAAGTTACACAGCACACTGGCATGTTATAGACATACACACGAATCAAAAGAACCCTTCTTCCCAAGTTACTCTTCAGAGTAAAAGCAACATCACAGGGCTCTATGACTACTTTCTTATAGCTGGGTCAAACACACTCCATAAAATGAACAGCTTTGCTGCTGACTTTGCAGTGCTTAAGTTTGAAAACACAATCCTTTTTCCCTTGCATAAATGTTTTGTGCAACCAGATTGGACCCCATGATTCATCTGGGTTTTGCACAGATGTAATAATTTACCATGCTTTAATTTACCATGCTTGAATGTTCCCCAGCATGAGGAAGTTCAGATCTCAACAGGTTATTATTTAGGATTCCTTGTTTCTACACGAGTTCCAGCTGTCTCTTGACTTAATAGTTTCCTCATCAAATAAATGGACATTTGCTCACAAGAAAGCAGTCTAAACAACAGAAACCACGCTAAGTCATTTAGTAAGCAGACACCTGTTTTTGCAGTGTCCTTGACCAATTAAAACCCCTTAACAAATCTGTAAGATTTCAAATCGCTCAATGAAACATTATTTGGGTCTCAGTTACAGAATTCCTAAAATGAAATCCAGAAGCTTACTTTTTGGGCATCTTCATGTCTTTCAAAACTAACGAAGCCAAAGCCTTTGGATTTTCCGCTCTCATCGGTCATAACTTTGACACTTAGGGCAGGACCTAAAAAGAGAATGAAATACTTATGCTTTGTGTACAGAGAGCACTCTCTTTGTGTTTTGAGCATCCTATCTAGAACTCTTAAAATTCAGTTTGTTTCACTTGTATTACAAAGGACTCCTGCACTAATTATGGTATCTAGTAAACATCACCAATTAATACAAAATTGCTAATTTGCCCTGATGCTGAACTTCAGCCATTATGGCTCAACTCTCCTATGCTGGATTTCTTTCCTACTGTATTTTAACCAAAATGGGACTATGGATTTCACCTCAAAGTGAATGAAATTCGTTTTCTCATTCAAAATTTCAACACTTAAAAAAACAAGCATTAGTTCTTCTATCCTTTGAAAGAGATACCGAAAGCTGGAGAGGAGGCCCTTCTATTTAGGTATGTGCCTCACCATTTAACCTAGTGAAATACCATCCCAATTCAGCAATTCCAAACCCTTGAAAAATTGCAGTTCACAGTCTCAGTTGAGACAGTTATTAGCAGCTAAATTCACTACCATTTCAACCACAGATACTTCGATAGCGGAAAGGAATTTCCTCTAAACGCTGCTTAGGGCTGCTATAGAATATCACATACACAAGGCTTTGTCCTGCTTTACAAGATAGCCACTGGAGAACAGCAAAAGCATGGAAGAAAGGAAATACAAAAACCAAAAGCTGAGGCTGAAAATGAAAAAGATGTGCCCTGTAACAAACCAAATATCTGTCCAACTGAAAAGTTCCTTATAATTTCCCATTCGGTCAACCACCACAATGCAACTGAATAATGAGAAAAATGAATAATGAGAGCAGAGACACTCTGAGTACGTCTGCAAGTCAATGAAAGCAAGAGCAAACTCATTCACCACGTATCTTGTAGTGAATTCATAACATCAATCTGTACTAAAATAGAAAACATTTCTATTCGCAACTAAAAAAAATTGCAAAACCCAACAAAAGACTGTTTAGGCAAATTGTTTTCAGATTATTGGAAACAATTCTGATGGCAGGATTATATACACTATTCTGCCTACTTAAAATTTTTGCAGTGGATATTACTGCACTTTGAATCTGAAATTGGAATTAAGTACCAACTTTTGAGTACCTATTTTTATTTTTCACTTTTTTACATCAATATCAGCCAGCTGATTCTTTGTATTGTAGAGCACTGTCCAGCAAGATGTAAGAAGTAAGCTGAAGTTTACTCGTGCTTATATGAACTTAAACTTTAAGACATTACCAAACTTGCCAAAGAGTTCCTTAAGTCTCTCATCATCCATGTCTTCTCCAAAATTCTTGATGTAAACATTGGTGAATTCCTTTGCTCTGGCTCCAAGCTCTGCTTCGCGTTCCTTGCGGGATTTAAACCTTCCAACAAATCTAGTTGCAGGAGAACAGTGCAGATTAAAGCAAGTTATCAAGGTTTAAAAAATTTACTTTAATCCTCTGGCATTGTATTTTATTCTTAAACAGTCTCGCTCATTATAGGCGTAAAATTCTTTAGATGAAATATTTGCAATAAAATGCCATCAGAAAAGCAATTTCACTCCGCTTTGCTACGTCGGTGTGCTTTTCACAGCAACTGGCACAAAAATGCTTTCAAGCCACTGGTGATATTGTCCACTCTTACACAACAGCCTTTGACAACAGGAGCTCAGACAATGGGACACAGCACTAGGTCAAGTGGCTAAATGGAAATTCTAGATATCAGCATAATCCCTCTGCCATACTAAAAACTTGGCAGCCTTAAAACAGTTCCCATTCTGCAATCCAGTTTTTAAGAAAGATATTTAACTAATCTCTACAATTAACCTCCCTTATACACCTTTCCAGCCTATATCAAAGCAAGACTTTTGTTTGGGTTTTTTTTTTTTCTTGGTTGGCTGTTTTTTTTTCTTCAAATGGGCACAGAGAAATAAGTAGTTCAGCTTCCTCTTTAGTCAAATACCATTGTGAATTGGCTGGGAACACCAAAGGTCAGTTTATACTGTCAGAGAAAGAACAGAGACTGAACACAACACTCTGCAACTCAAGGAACTGCTCTAGTACAGACATTACATGGCTAACATTGATTTCTGATTGTAGCAGACATTTGCCCTCAAATTTTAGTGTATTGTCCGACTTTATCGTTCCAAATCTGACAAATCCAATAAAGTAGCATTCAGTAACTCAACACTTTCTTAAACTTTGACAACTTAATCTGATTTATAGTAACCAAGAATGGCAAGAATGATGTTCAGCAGATTTTGATAGCGAGTGAAGTACCTTAATCCACTTTTAAAAGCCTAGCCTGAATAGAAATTCTAAGAAAAACTAACTCTAATGCTGCATTTTACCACAGTTTGCATAAATCATGTGCTTTTATGAATACGTGCCATTTTTTTTTACTAATTTAAAAAGATTGTATAAAGATGGAAGCTGAGTAAAAACACACAGCATGCCAGTCAAGCAAACAAGCAGAAAAACTGAAGTCTTAAAAATGTATGTTCTCCCTGTATGTGGCTTGATCCATCCATCCATCTCTACATGTAAAATGTACCTACATGTATCATGACAGTACACTGATGCTTATTTCTGTTATCCTTTTTCCAAACCCTCTCAAGTATTTATAGAGCTATTCTTCTGTAACTATACCAGATACCATAATGATACCTTAGGCACAGCTCTGATGGGCACTTGTGCCCTTTCCCCAAGTGCAGATATCACTAAGCAAACAGCCAAATAATATTTTCTTCCCTACATTACAGAACAGTGATAATGGTTAAAACATTGTATTTCTCTGAGTTTTATTTGCTACTCCTATTTCCTAGATATGCCTATTAACTTTCATATCAAAACATTAGTGTCATTTGACAGCTGCTCAGGACTGAGTAACTCTAGATCATTCTAATTTTCATCCAAAAAATGGACGATGTTCCTATCGCACAGCTCTCATAAAGGAAGCATTATTCAGAATAACTGACGGACAGTATTTTATCTCAGACCAGTACAACTAGAAAATCAGAGAAATTCCTAAATCCTTAGTACAACATTGGCTTGTAAGACAACGAATATAGTGACTTCTCCCCTACAGTCAATTACTAGTCTTTTCTCAGCTTATTTTGCCTTTAGAATAGGCAGGTGATATATTTCATAGTATTCCTAGTGCTAAAATTCTCTTAAAAATCACAAAATTTTGCAACAACCTGTCTTTCTCGTTGAACTTTAAATATATGTCTGCTGTAAAATGGATTTCAGTCTGTTGACGCCCAACTGCGTATTTATGTACTTACACTTTGCGGTCATTAAGCAGCATACCATTCATTTTTTCAATAGCTCTTTCTGCAGCTTCTTGTGTCTCAAAATGTACAAATCCATAACCCTTGGATCCATTTTCATCACATACCACCTATTAAAGAAAAACTTTGCTGTAATACCCATGGAACATTTCCAGCGTAAATTGAGTTTTTTTTGTGTCAAACCATTACATGCACCAATAATTCTCCACTAACCTTACAAGACAGGATGTTTCCAAAAGCAGAAAATGTGTCATACAGAGCTTTGTTATCAATTGATTTGTCCAAGTTCTTGATGAAGATGTTTCCCACACCACTTTTGCGTAGAGATGGATCGCGCTGAGACCACATGATGCGCACTGGTTTGCCTTTAATGACATCAAAGTTCATGGTATCCAAAGCTCGTTCAGCTGGAAAAACATCATGGAGTTAGTAGGAGATGCTAGCTGCCTTAAGAAGCACACAAACAGCATTTGAAGTACAATTCTTCATAAAATTGTTACTGTTTTCAGTCCAGCACCACCACCAAGATACAAACCCAAGCCTCCGATGTAAATAAACCCCACTCTGTTTTATGCAAGTAAAAACTGGCAAAAACTCTTCAGTAGAAGCTGCAATCAGGAGACAGGAAGAAGCACCAGTCAGCTGAGTGAGCTGTAGAAATCCCAGCAGTCTAAAGGGTTGGACCCTGCTATGAAAAGATGATACGTTGGCAAGAGAACACGTATCGAGGGGTGACAATTACAACCTATTCCACAGGAGGAAAAAAGTTTTAACATTTGTGAAAAGCCAGCTGGCCACTCCCACATCACATAGGTGTAGACTGTACCAACAAAAAAGCTTTTAGGGGTACAGCTCAGGCCCATATGAGGCCTTTTGCAAACATTAACATAAAACCTCATAAATCACCAACAACCCTAAACTGACAAAATTTCTTTGCGAGATGAAGTTCAAGCCCGGTTCAGGCAGCTGTTCCACCCAACTCCTTCCTTAGTGACAATGATGGACTTCCAAGCGAGGTATAGTACAAAGAGAGATAAAACTAGTACTTCACTTTGAAAATCTGATTTTTTTTTTTACATATGAATAACATAAAAGCTCAATGAAAGAGCAAGCATCAAAACAGCAAAATGAAGTAATACAAACCAGGTTTCGTTACTCCAGTGGAGCAGTTTTTCCAGTAGAGCTCCATAACTAACTTTTCAAAGCCTAAATTTAAGATCTCAATGTATTTAGATAGGGAAGTATCAAGACTTCGGTTTTCACGTGTCCCTTCAAAGCAACAAGACGTGTCTGTCATGTTTGAAGTCAACAAGATATTTAAGCAAGAAAGAGCAACGGGTCTCAAGCATGGCAGACAATTTATGATCTCCTACTTTAGCTCCTTTTTGTCATCGTTCCTGTACATCTGGAAGGACACTGAATAAAGTCCCAATAAATACCTGAAGCCACATCTATTGGTACTAACTCACATCACTGCAATTTGCACGTAACAGAGCAACATGATGTTAACAAAACTGAAATCGAGTTAGTATTAGTTTAAAAACAGTAACCAGGCCAGTTAATTGCTTTTCTTTGGAAGAGGACTAAGGGCCAATCACATTGTGAAAGCCCTTATTTTTTGTTCTTTAAGTTTAGCTTTTATCTTTAGCTACATTGGTAGATATCGTGGCCAAAGAAAATCTGCAATCAGCCTCTGTTCACCTGGTACACCATGTTTTATGTCCCTTCTTCCCATGTTTTCAGATTACAGTTTGAAGATTATATTCTCTGAAAGACATCTGTAGAAATTAAGGAGAGAGACTTCTAACACTTTCTTGTAAAAAAATCTATCAATAATATTACCATATTCAGAAGGCAGTAGCACATCAACAACTGATGTAAGCTGAAGCCATAAAAAAAAAAAAAAAAAAGGCATTGCCAGTCTTTCAAGTAAGTTAACAAAGTTTCCACAAACTTTAATGTAAATTAAGCAGGAGACAAAAGTCAACCTACATACCAATAATGAGAAATAAAAAGCATTGGAAGGATTTAAAAGGATTTATATTACAAAAAAAAAAAAAAGGCCAAATTAAAAAAAAAAAAAAAAAGAAAGAACTGTGGATATCAGAATATCAGACTTGCCACAGTAGAAACTTCTAACACTTCAGTATTGCCCTGGAAGTCATTAGAATTATTACTGCCAGCACCAGCAAAAGTGCCAGCAACAAACAGTTCATTATTTCCACAAGTAGTAACAGGGCTTCCTTTACTAGAAAAGAGGCTTTTCTAATTCATGCTAATTGCTTCTAGAATAATCCTGACACTCCTCAAAAATGTGTATTCCTGGACACATTTCCCAAACATCCGACTCCAAGTGGGTCCACACTACCCCTCACAAGCATTACTGCTCTGCACTAATAGTGAGCACGGATCGTAGACTGATGCAATTTCTCCACAAAAATGCAGAGTATGGAAACTCTCAACAGCTCTCCTCATCTCTTCTATGGAGTAGAAATACAAGAAAATGTAAAGATTTATGCTTAACCAACAGCACGCTTTCATTCCACAAGTTATTTTAAAACATTACTAGAATACTGCAAACAGGTACAAGCTTCTCTCATTAAAATTCACAGCTAGTAAAACTGGCTTGCTTTCATCACGTTTCTGCCATAAAAGGAGGCAATTCCATTCAGGAGTTAACTTGTTACCAAGTGGACACACCTACCAATGCTGTACTTTTGCTGATTCTGCTGGAGCTTTTATTGAATGAGTCACCAGTTCCCATTTTAGTTGTGAGCAACTGGACACTCCACTCTAGTAACAATTTCAAAATCACATGGAATATACACTTAATGCTAAACTGTGCTAAATGCACATAGCAATAGTTACAGAACAACAAACCTCTGGAAACATAACCATTCAAAAAAAAAAATCTGAAGGGCAAAGTGTAGCTTCAGATTACTCAAGAATATTTCCAGTTTAGTGATTAAACAAGATTTCCTGGGTTTTACTTGGGACTATGACTCAAATTCAGAAAAGTCACAACTACGAAATGAGTGCATACCTCAGAAGTGTGTCATCAGGCCTAAATACTTTTCAGAAGAGCTTTGAGATGATCCCTAGTTTACAGACAGCTGGTAATGTCAAACACACCTTCAAAGACATTTTTCAGAAGCCAAACTAGTTGTTACTACAAAAGTTTAATAAGCATAGCCTGAGACGTAGCTAAGAATTAGGCTAAACCAAAAAAAGGATGCTAGTCTGAAATCAGAAATGAAACCAGCATTACTGTAAGAATAACCATTCCTCCTCAGAGCTCCTAGGTTCAAGGTTTCAGTAAATGGATAAACTGATCTATGAAAAAAACAAAAAACAAATGCTTTCTAGATATTTGACAAGAACATCAAGTTCTAAAAGTGTTGCAAATATCATTTAAGTATATTTTAAGCAAGTGTGCCCAGATATGTGCCAGATACAAGTATGACACAGATGAGAAATGCTTTCAGCTGAACTGGACTAGGCGTAGAATAAAGCGTGTGTGCTTCCCAAAGTCAGAAAAACACTTGGAAGGTTCGAAGCAGCAGCATTTCTATAAGCAGCACATTCTCAAACTCTGAATGCAAGCACTGCTTAAGTGAAAAAGCTGTATTTGTTCACACATTTGACAAATTACAAGCTAAGTCACAGAATGCAGGGTTGAACAGGTTGCTCAACTAATGAGGATGAAATTGGCCCTGACAGAATTCTGCCATTACTAAGGAGGAGAAGCATCTGAATCACCTTCAGCTTCTGCCTTGACATTATCACATCACTGGTCTGAACTGTGCTAACCCTTTATTTTTCTTCTTGAGAGTATACTGTACCATAGGTTTTTATCAAAGGAAAGCAAAGCATGTTAAGCTTTCAAATCATCTCATCCTAAACAACGGCTGAATAAATTAAAAGCTCTCTGAAGTGAGAGAACTGATAACAAGTGAAAAAAACTGCCTATTAAACAGATGAGACAGTAACTTTTACTACTTGCATACAGATACCATCGGTACACCAAAGCCTCATCTGATAATGGTGATATACTGAAGCCAACTTTGAAAGTCAGCTAATGTAATTGCCTGAAAAGTTTGTAATTCAAATCTGTCACCTTCATAAACTCAAAAATAAACCCATTACAATAGAAAGCTGTTGACTTAACTGTACTTGAAACCAAGTATGTTCTGGCTGGCCAAATTATTTTTTCTTTAAATTGGACTCCACAAAGCTTCGAACCAGTCACATTTGGACCCTGTATCGAAACACCCTCCCAAAGGAACAAGCTGGTTTGCCCAGCTCAGCGTGAATGTGACCAGAGCTACACGGAAAGTTTCCTTACTGAGGTAGCTTCAGAGACCCAGCAACATGTCGTGTAAAGCCTGTTCAATAAACACACAACTTGAGAAACACAATGTCGGGAGAGCGGACTGTGAAGAGAAATGGATCAGAACACAGCTTGTTACACCAAGAAGAGGGAAAAGAGGCCCAAGGGGTTTCATGTCCCCCTCCAACCCGTGAGAGATCTGCCATAAGTTGGTGTTTTAACGTTATTATGCTTCGGCCCTGGGCTTTGACTGGACGCCTGTGAAACTACCAAACCACCCTGGCACGTCCCACTTCCTTCTTTTGGCCTCTTAATCAGGCACGCACACACACACACCCTGCCTCTGCATAGTTATTAACAGCCGCTAATGACTGTGATGTTGTCTCCGAGCAAAAGCCTCCTTTCATCTCGGGTCCCCGCGCTGCGGTGCCCACCTGTTTT
>JAOXNG010000012.1:137652231-137662742 GCA_028566535.1 Scolopax minor
ACGTTGACTTCTGCTCCATCCACTGGACCCATTGCTCACATCCTATTACAGAAAACCTCTCTGAAATTACAGACAAATTGCATTCCAAAAGCAGAGAATAGCTCGATTATAAGGTGTACCCACTTATTAAATAATTATCCTTGGTTTAGGTGAACACTAGATTAGTATTAGATACCTTTTTTTCATTCATGCCTTCTTATAACTGTTTTCAATTAAATGTATTTTTCCCTAATCAAGTGTACATCTAGCAAAAATACTGGGGCAAGTTGTTCTTATATTGTTACTTCCTTTTTTTCCAAATAGTTTTAAAATATTTTGTTAGCTCTATCTGTATATTAGTAAAAATACATTTGAGTTATTATCACAGGATCTGCACACATTTAATTTTTTTTTTGGTTAAGCACTGAGGGTACCTAATACTGATAAATATTCATGTCAGCAAGTTTAATACAGAGGTACCTGCTTGATGTAATCATATCACTTTCATTGAGCTATGTGATGTTCTTTAACATGCCTTGTGAATAAAGTAACCCCTTCTGGATCACCCTTTTATTCTTCCTGTCTGCAGTAACAAGCGACTTGTGGCCTTAGTGCCAACTGACACTTCATTCAACACCAGACGAGCCTACACCAGCGAAGATGAAGCCTGGAAGTCGTATTTGGAGAATCCCCTAACAGCAGCTACCAAGGCTATGATGAGCATAAATGGTGATGAGGACAGTGCTGCTGCTCTTGGCCTATTGTATGACTATTATAAAGTAGGTAACTTCATCATTATCCCTCCCTGCTGCACTAGCAGGGGACTGCTCTAAAAGACATCAAAAGAGCCAGTTTCCAAAGACAGAAGTCACTGTATCTTATTTTTTTTTTCTCTGATACTTGCATCAAGTACCCTTTCTGTCCTAGGAAGCCTGTCTGTGGCTATTTTGATGTGTTTAGTTCTAGAAAGAAAGAACAAAATCAGAATTCCTATATTAAATTTGCAACCACGATTTCTTTATGTTCTTCCTCTTCCCTTGCAAGAGCATTGGATGAACTAACCCCGTTTTTATTTGAGCTCAGATATTTGCAGTATTCTTTAAAACATGGAAAAGGGGACTCGTTGTCCATCTGTAAGTTTGTCTGCTTCTCTTGTTCATTCCACACATGGTTTAGTTTGCTCTTTAACTGGAGTATCTCTCATCTGACAGTTTCCCATGTTATTTTTATTTGTATAATGATTGCAGTAGGCTGTATAGAAACACACAGCGAGGTCTAACCCTTGCACTGGAAGTTTGCAGTCTAAGTAGAAAGGTGGAAGACAGAAATGGAGCTGGACGCAGAGATCTAAGTCAATTTGCAGGGAAAGCACTGACACACTGTTTCAGTTTATGTTCTGAGCCCAGGATTTTACCTACCATTTCTATACCACCTTTTTTTTTTTTTTTTGTATATTTCATAGCATTTAACTAGAGCTGTGTTTGAGATTTCTGCTGAAATCAGAGGAGAATCCTACAGGGTGCATCTCTGTGTAATGCAGAAATTTTAATCTGAAACCCAGGCTGGCCCCTTCGTACTCTGGAGACAGAATCAGTGTTTCCTACCAAGCACTAACGTGTGAAATCATTTGTTTCTCTCAAACTGTCTCAGTAATCCTGAAGCCTGCATTGGACAGATGATCTTCTGTGAAAGCCAGCAGAACAATGACAGCTTCCCTTGTTGTTTGTGAAGAAGTAGCAAGAAAGGAAATTTTAAATAAAAACCCCTTTGATTTTAGTGTTTGTTAGTGTAAATGCTTTTAGAGAATGGGCTGCTCTTTTTAGTCTCTGCTACAATAGCTAAATTAGCGTTCAGGAGAAGGAGTTTTAGGACAGATGCCATATACCAATCTTGTGGTTCAATATTGTTTTATTTCTTTACTGATTGTATTTCAAGAGATGCTGCTTGCTTTTGTGTGCTGGTGTCAGTAAAGAAAAGCTTTTCCCAGTGAGAAAGAAGAGAGGTCCTTTTCTCTACTTGACAGGGTTATCACAGTGCCAGAGTCTGTGAAGTTAATACAGATTCGAAGGCTCAGGACATGTATGAGCATCTGGAGGGTTGGCTTCTGTGTTAGTAGTATCTTTGTATGTGGCAGTTCACAAGTCTGCTGGATTTTTAAAAATAAAACCATAGAACAGCCCTAGCCCTTTTCCTTTGCAAAACTATGTTCTAAGAGACATGTCTGTTCCTTATTCCAAAGTTTTTTTAGTTGCAAAAGACATGGGCTTCAGATGGAATGTTAATCTCATGTGTTCATATTTGTTAATCTCAAAGCCATTTCCAACATTCAGTCATAACTATTTCTTTCTTTAACTGGGAGAAAAGGATAACTCTTGTTGATGCTCTCAAACAGAAACTTAAAACCTGACTTAAACCTCTGTACTGGAAAGTGGAAGTGTACAGGAGGATTTCTGCACCAGAATCTCTTGAGTTGCCCTTATTTATCACCTGGCTCATGTGTTCTGACATGCTGGGTGATTTTTTTGAAGTACTTTTTCCAGTCAATAGGAATCATTTGAACTTAAGTTATGGTTTGTATTTTTTTTTTCCATCTCCTTTTTCTTGTAGTGATATTTACCTAAACATAGATGCTCCTTCAGGGATAAACATGTGATCTTAACAGGGGGAATAAACATATGCAAACTGTGGCTTGGATCCCACTTCTAAAATATATGAAAGAGTTTTTTTGTCCAGCAGGATGCTTAATAGGGAGAGAGGATGTCCCTAGGAGAAGGAGAGGCTCTGGCTGGCACTTTCCTATTCTGCTGCTGTCTTGCAGATACAGCTGGTGTTAACCTTGGCTACTGTGGCACACTGTAGTATTGTTTTTCCTCTAAATTCAGATATTCTCCTGATATTTATTTAAAGTATTTAAAGATAAAAGACACAGCTTTAGTCCATTCTTAGGTCGGTCTATTCTTGCTCTTTAATCCTGAGTTAACTGCTGTGATGGAGTGGATATACCTTCTTTTGTAAAAGATAGAAGTTTTAGCTCCCAAATTGCTTGTTCAGCAAAAAAAGAAAAATACGATCACGGCAGCAACTTTGCCCTTGGTGATTTCATATCTGTGCTGGTGTCAGGAAACCGGTATGTGGGAAGACAAATCTTTTAAGTAACTTGCTGTCAATTCTGAGTCTTTTGAGGGGCCAGATTTGACTGGATTTTTACTTCTCATGCCTGTGGATGCACTCAGCAAAGCAGAAGTCAGCGTTGACATGACATGCCAGCATGCCTTGACCTCTCCCCATGCTAGGAAAGGGAAGGATCCACAAACTTCCTTAGGTATGAGTCCTTCACCCTCAAGACTGCTCCATAACAAGACTTAGCTGGTGCTCGTGGTTTTATTAAAAACACTTTTTCCTCTGAGCTAAAAGGGTGTCCATGCAGATCGCATCAAAATGACACGTCTTCTTTCTCATTTTCTATTATTCAGTGAAAAGTGTGTTTGTGTTTGGCAATATACACTTTGATTTTTTTGATGTAGCTTGACCTAGCTTGACATTCCAAAGATAAGGACATATAAAAGAGTGCTTTTCTCCAGACTAATGTGCCCAAGAAGTAAAAAAGAAAACAATCTCTACATTTTTTTTGCCTTTGGAAATTATCTTTCTGGTCACAATCAGTCTCCCAGAGAAAAGCAACTCCTGGCATCTGTGAACTAGACAGCACTGATACGGTTACATTTTTCTAGTTGTTGCAGTAGAGCAGCCTGAAACTGCAAATACCTGACAGTTGCATTTACCTGACCCCATGCCTGGTGTTGTTCTCAGGTTCCCAGAGATAAAAGGCTGTTGTCTGTTAACAAAGTGAGTGATAATCAAGAAGACCAAGATAAAAGGTACAGTATTATTCAAAATCATACACCCAGTGTTGATCGGTTGTGAACTGAAGGAACTATGATAGCCTGAGGGTTTATGGTTTTCTTCCAAAAGATAAAAGAATGAAGACTATTTTGGGAAGTAAACTTTATTCTTTTTTACTTTTAAATTATTAAAAAAATTGAACAATATTATTTAACGTGCAATTTGCAAAGTAACAGAAAGTTTCATGATTTTTTCATGTTTCACTTTTTTGTTTTATTGCTGCTGAGATTAGTAAAATCAGATTATATTGACAGTTGGCAATTGGCTGCTTTTCTTTCAATTTTCTTCTTCTAGAGCAAAAAATCAGTATTTGGCCTCAGTAACCGGATTTATATAGTTTTATTTAACATAACGTAGGCTCTGTCCAGAAGCAAATGAAGTAGCACTCTTAAAATCATTCACTCAAAATATTTTTCTCACTCCTCTCAGATTTCAGCCTTCCTCTGTAGGCTAAAAGTGAATTGAAGAATCAGAGGAAGCTGACTCCTGCCTTCATTAAGAATTGTGGGCCAGAGAAAGTTTATGTAGAAAGAACTAACTTTTTACATATAGGAAGGTATCTTCATGTAAAATTATAGTGGAGAGAAGCTACACAAGTTTTATTTCAATGTAGGTAATTCAGGACAGCCATAGATGGTCTCCACTATCTGTGTGAGGTGGAAGTTTAAATAGGTAGTAGTATAAATTCACCGTTTCAAAATAGAATACGAAACTTCCTTTGAGGGACAGTTTTTCTTCTGCTAACACCAGAGAAATTCCTAAATTGAGTGTGATTGACAAAACTGGCCTTTGGTGGAAGGCCAAGAGAGAGGAACTGTAATGTCAGAACATATCTCCTGGGTTGAAAACAATGCAGTGTGTTACACCTACTAAAAGTTTTACGAGTTAACAATTTTATGTCAGTGCAATTACTATCAGCAATCAGATTGCTTTCAGCAGCAGCCGTGGGTGCTGGAGGTTACCTTGCAGCTGCTATAGTTACTGATCTACTCTGATACAATGGGATTCCTGGGCTTGCTCTTTCAGAAAAGCATTTGTACCAGAGCTACACAAACAGTAGTGACCTGTCAACAGCCTGAAAGAGCATGCATCAGAGTATGAATTTTGCTGATGATATTCTGCCTATTTCACATGCAAATTTTATACTGTGAGTAATCCATACCTCGCCTTACTCCTTATGCTAATTTTGTGCCTACAGGCTGTTGCACTGGGGGATTGATTTTGCACCCAAATTATAAGTCAAGATAAAAGCAACCCTGCATACCTAGACTTTATTGTAACACGTCAAATTGATTATAGATCAAATCAATTGTTATTATCTTGCCCTAGTTGTTAAAGAGTTCTGGACCTCTGTGATTGCCTCACGATGTCTTTTGCTTAGTATTTGTTAATGTACTACTTCTTATGGCAATGGCTTATCAGAGTTGAAAGATCTCCTTCCCTGGCATCCATGAACATGAATCTATTTAAGGAGGAGATTTACTCTATCATAACAGGACAGTTCATAACATTTTTTGGTTTTGTCTCACAGAAATTGTCTTAATACCACGGAAGCTCAAAGTAATTTAAGTGGAGGAGAGAACCGTGTGCAAGTCCTGAAGACGGTGCCGGTTAACCTTTCCTTGAACCAAGATCCTTTGGAGTCATCCAAAAGGGAATACAACACAAACGTGTCTGGGAGCTCAACGCCCATCACGGGGACTGGAGTGACTGTGGTTAAAGCAGAGGAGTTCACCCCTGTTTTTATGACCCCACAAGCACACTACGCAAGAGGAGAAAATGAGGAGCACCGAGGGGTTATCTTTGAACCGTATGAAGTGTCCAACATTGCCCCCCACACCAATTATCTCAAAGATGACCAGCGTAGTACTCCTGACAGTACGTACAGCGACACCTTCAAAGATGGAGGAACAGAAGTAAGTTTTTCACCTCAAATTAGCATCTAAGAACTCAATAAAGAGCTGTAAACAAGATAAGGCGATTTGAGCTTGTAAACAAGATAAGGAGATTTGAGCTGTCCGCAAGAGCCATTAGAGGAACAGCGATGCGTGTTTCAACAAATTCATCTCTGCCTCTTGCCATGCTCCTGCCAGTCTCTGCTCAGATTGTAGGGGAGCATCATGAGGCATTTTAGAAGACGGTTTTAATGTTGTTTATTGAAAACTCTGAGAGTAATAGATACTGATCTTTTGTCTTCTGGGTTATTGTGTCAAGTAGAGGATAGCTTCCATTCTGAAAGATTTGTTTTCCATTAGCAAGATCTGCCTTCAGTCCTATTCATAACAGTAAGTAATAGCAGACACTCTGTAAATGGGAAATTCTTGATGTTCTTCTGAACGAGCAAATGATCAGTGTGAGCCTCTGCTGCTAGATAAACCCAAGTAATTTATTCAGAAGCTGTCAGTTGTACTAAGCTCTACCTCATGGGCAAGTGAGAAAAAGTAGTAGAATTTGGTGACTAGAGAGGAATAAAGAAGTTAACAGGCAGGGGAAGACTCGGTGCATGTATATATAGGGAATGAGGAGGAAAAGAGAGACAGGGAGCTACCTTTTAAGTATGTTAGAGTTATGTTGACTCAAAGTAATTATACAGTCAGCTTTATTATGGTGAGTACTCTCTGGCTTCTTTTGCCTGCCACAGAATAATGCAGGCAAGCCAGAAATGTAGAAAGGGAAAAATTATTTAAAGCTAACAGTATTTCTGCAAATAATTAGAGAGTTTAGGTGGTAAAACGCTCCTTGGATTTTTCTTCTCCAACTCTATGAAATTGTAAATGTATCAAAAGTACAAGACAAGCTAGATTAAGGCTGAGTTACTCTGAATATGTGAGAAATTTACTGTGTGTTTGTGTATTATAGAAAAATAAATTGTCTCCACACAAGCGTTATAGACCAGGACGTCTGAAGGTGAAATCTATTTTCAGATAGAGAACACATTTAGGTCAACTAAATGAATAATTAATGAAGAAATCTAGCTTGCCATTGAAAAATCAGTAAGATCAAACCCTGGGATTAGAAACAGTGCCCTGCGTTATCCAATCGCATCATTTCAGCTATTTTTCATTGTTACTGGTAAATGGCTCTTTATGTGAGTCCGGTGGTCCCGTACCCAGGGCTTTCCCTGGGGTGCTGTAGCTGAGTGATTCCATTACCATTCCATGGTTTCTTCCGAGAGGCTCTGCTGGGAGCGACCCGAGCGGCCGGTCTGCGCTGTGCAAAGGGCCCTCGGATCTGGAAAGTTGTTTAAGTTGGAGGTAAAAAAGGAATTTATATCTATACCTTGGCCTCGCATCCTGTATTCCATGTTATAGTAATTTTTGTTACAGTGGTAATATTTTGCATCCCAAACTCCATGTTATGGTGACATTGTTACTATGGGAATAACTTGTTACACATTTTTTAAAATCACTGGTTAATAACGGGGGTACTTGTCACCTGGGGTTTCTCTGCAGTCTGTGGAGACAGTTCAAATCCAATCCCAGGTGCACTCTCTCCTCTCCACCTTTGTCTCCCCTGTCAACTACAGGGAGACCGAACAACTAACTTGAACTAGGTCCCCATCTGCATCTGTTGGGTGAGGTGTGTGGCACTCTTAGTGGCCTTCCAGCCCCAAACCTCACATGTGTGTGACACGGGAGCAGGAAGAGCTTTCCCACCCCGCTGCAGCCTCACTCAGCACTTAGCCTGTCCCTTCGTTCTTTCTCAGCTACTCAAATCCCAGGATGGTCTTCGTCCCTGTGAAATGGACTTTGGTCAACCACTTGCTGTGTTCTTTGGATACAATTTTAGCTATTATATAAATATACCGTTCTCATCTCTTTCATAGTCTTATTTAGCTATGATTAATTTATTAGTCCTTTATAGCATAGGATCCTTTATATAGTACTAGTCCTTTATAGTATAAGGATAGGTAAATAAACGGAATGTTTCCTTCAGCCTTCATATAAAATGTGGCTGATGTTAATAAGGGACCATCTTCAGTGTAATACCCCTCAGGTGTTGGATTTCTTGGAGTATTTAGCTTATCTGTTCTACTGTTTATGGACCCTTGACTTTTGATCTTCAGGAGACATTCCTAACTGGTATATAATACCTTTGCACTTAACTAGTATCTGACTGGATATTTGTTGTGGCACAACTATACATAAAGTTTTCAAAATTGCCTGACTTGACACTTCTGGATATAAAACAGCTTTTAATTGCTAACTGGTGATCAAAAAAGAAATCCTGGAGATTAAATGTAATGATCCATCAGTGAATCAGAGAGACATCAGCAAAAACATGTTTCAGGCAAAAGGTAAGCCAAAAAGCATCAGCAAAGCTTACATAGTAGAGTACGAATGGGCTTGTTTGCTCAAGACGACAGAAGACAAATCCTTGCTTGGTCTGTGCAAAAAGATTTCTTTTTTTTTCAGAATGCCACTTCTTGAGGTAATTATCTCTTTTGATAGACGTGTTTTCATTTTTAAAGAGTGACTGTAGGCCTCCTTTCAGCTGGTAAAGTGTGTGTTTCACTAAATCAGAATCTTTGATTGAAGGTAAAATACTTTCTTGGCCCGCGTCACCACTCCTATTCAAAACAGAGAGTATGGCAATCTGAACTTTTGCCAATGTTTTATTGTAGGCCTTAAGAATAGCTGACCCCACACATATTTTTAAATAATGTAAAACAAAAAGTGAAATCTTTAGGAAAACTATTAATTAATTTGAAAATCTGCTTGTCTTTGGGTACATTTTTACAGGCTTATTTTAGATCATATTAATGTACAGCCAAGGAGTTTAAGAAGGCAGAAGATGTTTTTCAGCTACATTCCTGTAGCAGTTAACTTGACAGAAATGAATTATCTCTTTCAATTCTAGTTTGAAGACCATGTAGTCTTCCACTCCAGTTTTAAGGATTTTGAGTTTTAAATGATTGATGGTTTCTTCTAAGGGGTCCTTAAATAAATGTAATTCTACTTTTGTTGGTATTTATAGTTTGATTGTATCAAACTATATTTAATTGTTGGTTTTGTTTTTCAGAAGTATCGCAGTGTGTCAGTGGGGGCTGAAGAATATATTTATGAACAAACAAGGTATGGCATAAGCTTTGAAATGTGTTGACTGGTATCACGCAGGAATGTATTGAGAAGAGGCTGCATCTGTCCACTTCCCTCCCTCCCTTTCATCACCCTGGGACGCCTGCAGGGCTCCCTGGCCACTGCCCAGCATCACTCTCCCCTTCTTCTCTGTGCATGTTACCTTTCATATCTGAGCAGTTTCTGTCTTCATCTATTATCTTCCCTCAGCATTATTTTAATTTATTGACTCCTCTGGAGCCCCCCAGAGATATGCAAGATTAAAACTGTTAAGACAGGTCCACCAGACAACAGAGCACAGCTTTGGCAGCCAGGTCATGGAAAATCTTCCCCACTTTTCAGGATGTCAGGATGCACAAGTCAGATGACCAGGATGGTTGAAGTGCCTCCAACAACTTTATAGAATTTCCATCTTTATTTTTCCCTTGTTTTTTCTAGTTACTCCTAGTAGGTTTTCTGGGAAACCCTCTATTTTTTTATACTGCTTGTTGTGATACTTCACGTTTACCTACAGAATAATATAAATGAAGTAACTGTTACAAACCATGTAAAAACCCCTAAGAATTCCAAAAAGTTTTTAAAAAAGTGAAATTTAAAAGGAAGTGTCCTCCCTAAGAAAGCTAAAGGTGTGTAGAAAGGGCAAACATGGCATAGTCACTTTAACTAATAAAGACTATGATCAGTAAAGCTTATAAACTGATGCTTCATTTCATGCTTGGGAATAGTTCTGTTTACATCCGAGAGATTACTTTCACTTTAGAAACAGGAACATACCTACGTATTTTTCCTGGAGCAGGCATATGACTGCTTCTGTAGTGGACGTTCCTTACAGCTTGTTTTTTTTCTTCTGCGGAATATTAAAATAGTTATTAACTGCAGTGAGCTCAGAACTGAGTCATTATATAGGCAGTACATATGAAACAGATATTTAGCAGACTGCTCACTTACTACACTGGATATTTACAAAATTGAATCCTGAAGCATTTTCATCGTTACATTCTCAGACATTAAGTCTTTCATGCTATGGTCCATGTTAGAATGAAGCCTCCAAATGCACGCTAAGAAAAAAACCCCTCATCTTTCCTGGGAGTTACCTGGAAGTGATAGGTGCTCAGAATAGGTGGTGAATACAAAAGTAATTAGAAGCCTCATGGAAGATTCCTTAATGACTACACAGGGCTTTAGTTAAGACTAATGGTGAGATTCAGAATAGTATTATAATAATTTGAGTGACTGCAGTAAGTTTTAAGGGTAATAGTAATCCTACTGCTATAGGGCAAGCTTTGTCTTCTAGCTGGGAACAAGAAGATTCCCAAGTGGTACCACACAACTATTGCAAAATTGGACGGGTGCAGAGTGTCTGGGATTTACATTTTTTTGATGACTTTGTGAGACATACAGAACTCTGAGAACAGACAAGCAGACCATGGCAGACTGTAGGCAGCTTTTCTAAGGCAGGATGTGTCTGACTTCGGTTCATCCTAAGCCCTTCTCAGCACACGTCCTCCTTAGGCCCCCTGTCTGGTGGGAGGCTTTGAGGTGCCTCTCCCA